>BQKN01059413.1:0-45418 GCA_022839385.1 Asparagus kiusianus
GTAACAGATCACAAATCAATGAAGACAGCAGCTTTTACCGAAAACAACCCCATGTGGGGTGTCTCGAGCCAGCCGAGACTTGTTTGGGTGTTCCAGGTTCAGCCCGGGGCCGTGCCGTTGTCCCGCTGTTGACTCGCCGTTGACTTTTCGTCCGAACTCGGATTTGAATGATTTCGGATGCGTTAGAATCGTGACGGCGAGATCTGTAGGCCCCGATGGTTGGATTATCTGTGGGGTGATCGGGGCACAGCGGGCGTTGATCCGATTGCGGTGATAGCGAGGTTTTCGGTCAACCCGTATCCTCGTGATTCTGACATTCTGTCGGCTCACGTAATCCGTCGGTTTGCTTCAGTCGCTCACCGGCGTCATTTGAGCTCTTGTGAACCGGGTAGTGATGTTCGATCGTCGCTGGTTGACACCGAGCTATGTTCGGGGACCTATCGGCAATTTTCGATGCCTACATCGTGGTGCTCTTCGGCGAATAGATTCTCTTTCTTTTACATCCTCCGGCAAAATGCCATATTGGACATAATCAATGATGGGAAAGCGCCAATCTCGGGACTCAGACCCGATTTGGGTTGAGTTCACCTCTTTGGCGTTTACGCTTCTATCATCCTCCTCTTCGATATCCATATCGTATATGGGTATGAAAAGTTGGTGTGATCTTACTGTGACTAGCAGTTCAGTTTCGGGCGGCTGCGCGAGTGATACCGCTAGTGCTGCCACTGCATCCGCATAAGCGTTCTGGAGACAAGGGATGTATTTAATATAGAATTCTTCAAAAGAATCCGCTATTTTGATGGCCTCCTGGTGGTATGGAATCAGATCTGGGTTCCTGACTTCATACTCTCCACGAACTTGGTTGACTATCAATTAAGAATCCCCAAAAGCTTTGAGATATTCGACCCCCAGCTCCTTGGCGAAACTGAGTCCAATGAGGAGCGCGTTGTACTCTGCTACGTTATTGGAACATGGATCCGTCAGTGAATAAGCTCGAGGCATAACATGTTTTCCCGGGGAAACTAAGACGACTCCAACTCCGGAGGAGACTCTAGAACATCCAGGGGTTATTGCCTTATTAACTGCTCTCGAAGCACCATCAAAGTATAATTGCCATACTTGTTGGTGTGATGTGGTATTGACCTCGTGAGTTTCATCTGGCAAGTCATCATATACTTCAACCGTATCTGTTGTCGGACTTGCCGCCAAAAGATCACAAATCGCTTGTCCTTTGACTGACTTCTGCTGTTTGAAGTGCAAATCATACTGGGACAAGAGAAGAGCCCACTTCGTTAACCGCCAATTCATCGAACCCGGTTGAGTCATGAATACCCGTACCGGATTAACATTAGTAATAATGTAAATCGTCTGGCCAACCAAGTAATGTCGCATCTTTTGTACTGCGAATACCAATGCGAGACATTCTTTCTCGATCATCGGATATCGAGACTCGGCGCCTATCAAGGTCCGACTTAGGTAATAGACTGCCTGTTCGTGACCATTATCATCATCTTGTGCTAATAAAGCACTTATCGAATGGTTCATCGCCTTGATGTAAATAAAGAACGGTTTACCTGATTTTGGTGCAACAAGAACAGGGGGATTCATCAGATATGTCTTGATATCTTCGAGCGCTTTTTGGCAAGCATCGTCCCAAATAAATGATACGCCCTTCTTGTTTAGCTTAGAGAATGGTTGGCACTTCCCAGAAAGATTTGAGATGAACCTCCGGATGTAAGCTAAACGCCCTTGCAATCCTCTGAGCTCTCTTAGATTCCTCGGGGGTTGCAATTCATGTATTGCCTTTACCTTGTCTGGGTCGATGTGTATACCCTTAGTGGTGATGACGAATCCAAGGAATTTTCCGCTGGACATTCCGAGGAAGGATTTTGTGGGATTCATCTTCAATTGATGACTCCGCATGAGATCAAACATCGTCTTCAAGTCCTTGATGTGATCTTCTTTGTTGCGGCTTTTTACCACCAAATCATCAACGTAGCATTCAACCGTTTTCCTGAGGTGCTTCTGGAAAATCTTAGTCATCGCTCGTTGGTATGTGGCGCCTGTGTTCTTCAGACCGAAAGGCATCACCGTATAGCAGAAGACACCGAGGGGCGTTCTGAACGCTGTATGCTTCTCATCATCTGGGTGCATCTTGATTTGGTTATACCCCGAAAAGCCATCCATGAAGGACATTCTCTCGAATCCGCATGTATTATCAATAATAACATCCGTGATTAGGAGAGGAAAATCGTCTTTTGGACATTCTTCATTCAGGTTCCTGAAGTCGATGCAAATCCTGATTTTGCCATTCTTCTTCATGACGGGAACGATGTTGGCTAACCAGTCTGGATGTTGTTCCTCTCGGATGAATCCTGAGTCGATCAACTTCTTAACCTCTGCCTCGATGGCTTCCATAATCTGCGGACGAAACCGTCTTTGCTGTTGTTTGACAGGTTTGGCATCCGGCTTGATGTCGAGGCGGTGCATCGCCACATTGGGGTCGAGCCCTGGCATGTCTTCGTAGTTCCAAGCGAAGACGTCGATATATTCCCTGATAAGGGAAATTAATTTCTCCCTCTCATCTGGAGGAAGACTATCACTGATGAATATGGGCTTTGGGTTGGCTTCATCGCCCATATTAATTTGGACTATCTTGTCCTCTGTGGGAGGTTCCCTCTGTTCAAACCTATCTCCATACTACAGGTTCAGATGATGGACCCACGGGTCTTCCCACGTTGGTATTTTCTCATCGTCTTCCATCGTAGATGGATCAGCTAAAGTCATGTTGGATATTAAGGTCTTGAACATTTCCCCCAAACTTGCATCGGAGTCCCATCCTGAGGAATCTGCCGAGTACCCATCCTTGGTTTTGTTAGCAATTTGATCGATAATTTGCCAACCACATTCATCATCAGACGAGGAAACGTAGCCTAAGCCTCTTTTGTGACGATAATAATCATCCGGTTTCCCTTTTGGTACATATGCTGCTTTGACTGGGATACGGGAACCTCGATCGAAGTATAAACCTTCTCCGAGTGTGAAGTCGTACCCTTGTTTTTCCATGAGCGTGCGCGCTTCCGGACTATACTTAGATAAGTGCAGACCAGATTTGTCATCATCTTCGTCTTCTCTTAGGAAATGATCTGGCAACGGAAGATTTTCTCCTTTACCGTAAATCACTTCTTTTTGTCCCCCTATCTTGGCAGGAATAATTCGGGTTGTTCCGAAAGAATACTGGAGACGTTTCTTCGTTACATAAGATGATCGGAGCGGCATACATAAATCAGGATTATCGTATAATCCCTTTATCGCATCATCAAGAGACAATGAGTACTCTAAATCATGATTTATTTTAATATCGGCAAGTTTCCAGTTACAACCGCCATCTGACGATTGTTCATCGTCAAGATTGATTACAAAGGGTACAATGTCATTTAAAACAAAACCACCATTGTAATCGAATCCGGCCTCAGAATCAACTTCTTATCCGCTGTACGTGCCCTGGACCGATGGTTCCGTATCGGATTCGTTACCATAAAGGAGAGAATCAGTGAAGTAATTCTCATACCCTTTGAATGGTTGCTTATCCGCGACCACCGTCCTGACCCTTCCATCAGTGTCGACATATTTTAGACACTGATGTAAAGTGGAGGGAACTATAACATTGCTATGGATCCAAGGCCGACCCAGTAGTAAGTTATAGGATGTCTCAGCATCAATCACGTAGCACGTGACCTCCGTCTTCAGATCGCCCATTTGGCACTTTATTCGGATCTTTCCCAAAGGCCTCGACCCGCTGGTGTTGAATCCGTAAATTACCGTGCCTGTAGACGCCAACTTGCTGATTGGAATACCAAGGCTATGCATTAGGCGAAGCGGCATAATACTCACAGCGAAACCCGGATCTACTTGGATTCGGTTGACTTCGCTGGAGCCAATGTACCCGACGAAGTATAGGGGTCGATCATGGTTCGAATTCTTCGTCTGCATGTCCTCTTTGGTGAAGGTGATGCAGGGAATGTTCTTAGCTGCTACATTGCACTGTTGAGCTAAAAGTTCCAGTTCCTCAGACGCCGGTTTGATCCGAGTGAGGAATGCTTCTGAATCGGCCAAGGCCTCTTGCAAGTCTTCTCTAGTCTCCTTGGACAGCCGCAGCAACTCATATAGCGTTATCCGCGCTGGAATATTGGCTAGCTAAACCATGATGTCGAAGACGCGTGGAGTTTTCGAACTCTCCGGTTTATCCTTTCCAATCGGACGACTGAAACGAGACTGCTTCGGATTTTGAACCTCCTCGGGCCTCTTTTCTTTCTTTTTATCTACCGGCTGTCATCAAGCCTCCTCAACCGGTTTAGGAACCATAATCACCCCTAACTCTGTGAGAGTCTTGGTTGGTCCCCGTTTTCCCACTCCTTGCTCAGCTAATTGATCACCAGGAGATGGATATTTGAAGTGATACTCATTTCCACTCCGGGTCGCAAAGACTTCCTGTTCTTCGTCGGAAAGCGGAAAGGTAGGAGCTTCATCGCCGTCTTCTTCGAAGATTGCGGAAGTTGCATGACAAGCCTTTCCTTTGCCCTTTCTTTTCGAAGACGTTGTCCACTGTTCATCTTCAATGAGGTCGCGGTGAACCCAGAGAATTTCACCGTTTGGGGCTGTGTGTGGCACAAGTACCTTTTGGCGCTGTCCATGTGGGTCATCATTCACCGTCTTCATTCCCACTTTGGTGATGCGTTTCGACTCGAACCAAGTTGTAGGCACCGATCCGAAACTGATTGACACCGCGTTTGCTCCCACATTCTTGGCCGGTTTCGGGGTTATGACCCCTACGTCGATTAACGCCTGGATCTTGTCCTTGAAGTGGTAGCATGACCTCGTAGGGTGATGGACCGCTCTGTGGTATGCGCAGTACTTCGGATCCGTCACTTTGCTGGCTCCCTCTTGATCCACGATCGCTGGCAACTGAATTTTGTTGTTCTCCAACAAGTACTTGAAGATGCCAGGAACTTCATCATCCTTGAAGGAGTACACTTTAGGAAACTTCGGCTCTGAAGATTTTTGCTTCTGAGACCGTTGCTGCCAATGCGGCTGGGATTGTTATGGCGCTCGTTGTTGCTGCTGTTACTGAGGTTGCAATTGAAAAGTTTGGTTAGCATCAACGGCATTAGCATGAGCTTTACCTTTTCCTTTCGGGTTGAAGTTCTGTTTCGGAGGATTTGTTGCCGGTTGGCCTCTCTCCGTCTTCTTTCTCCTGAGGAATCGCTCAGCTTGCTCCCCTCGGACCTTCAAATCCTTCCATGTCTTGGATGGTGCTGTGCCCATTGCTTCCAACACATCCAGCGAAAGGTTGTTGTGGCAGGTCTGGAGGATGAACTCCTTAGTGATCGGATCCCGGCAATTCATCGCCTTGTTCCGGAACCTTTTGACGAAAGTGTCGACTAACTCCCCGTCTTTCTGCTTCTCATCGAGCAACGATCCGATGGATATCTCGGTATCGTCGTCAAAGAAATTTGTGAGGAACTTCGTCTCCATGTCGTTCCAGCTGTTTATGCTTCCTGGCTTGAGGCGGCGATACCAATCGAAGGCGGCTCCGCGAAGAGTGCCAACGAATGACCGCACCATCAGAGGCTCATTACCAGAGATGACTCCCAAGTGTGATTTGAAGTAAATCAAATGCTGAGTGGGTGAACCCATCCCATTAAACGGCGTGAAGTTAATTAGACTGAACTTCGCCGGATATGGGATTGATTCCCACTCTCTTGGGTATGGACAAGGAATGCCCGTCTTTTCATCTCTTGAGCAGAAATCAATGTGTTGATTTTGCTCTCGAGGTTTTTAATTTTCAGACTTTCACCCGAGTTTTCATCAGTACGATTCGGAGGTGGAAGCGTGGTGTTGTGACTAGCATCCTCATTGCCACCCCCTGCATTAATGGGAGGATCATTGGCATTGCGGGTTTCATCTGCATTCGCATTCTCCACTTCCTGAACAACTGGATTACGGCGGCTTGGCTCGCCTTGCTGGTTCGTCAGTGCCTGGATCTGTTGCTCATGCATTTCTCTCATGCTCTGCATGGCCATCTGCATTTCGAACCTAAAGTTTTCCTGTTGTTTGGCCATGGCCTCTTCGAGCATCTTGGCCACTTGTTCCGCGCTTATCATGAATGATTCGCGGGATTGCCCTTCACTGGACACGGTATTGTCAGATGCAATTGCTGAGCCGGCATCTGATTCTTCATCTCCCGAAGGTTTTCTTGTCCGAACCCTACCATACGTTGCACGAATGATGGCTCCGGATTGAAGATGAGTTACACGTCGGGGCACCTCTGGAATCGCCTCGGGGTTGTCCTGAGCCGATGTTCCTTTGCTGGTCATGTTGGTGGTGACTCTTGAATGTTCGCCTTCTTCGACCATCGTTCTTCTTCGTCGGAAACACCTAGTCCTTGGCTTTGGCGTTTCAATGCTGAGTCTTTCGAACATAGAAACTCTCTCGGGGACTGCCTTGACACAGTTGCACTCAGACAGTACTGTCCGAATAAGCTTTGAACAAGGACACTGAGTTTCGAGCCTTCGAGGGCTTCTCTTTCTGGATTTGCTCGTACCCCCAGCACGATAGTACAACTCGTCCGTTTGAAAGTCGGAGCAACCTATCGTGTGTTGGCATGATTTCCCAGGTATAACGTCATCGTCATCAGACAACAACGTTTCCTTCTGAGGATGAATTACCTTCTTTGGGCTTTCAAGAGTCACGCGCCTCGAAACGCGCCTTTGTGGGCGTGAATCTTTAGCGGGCTCCTGTACTTCGATGCGCAAAGTTGTGCGCTTGGGTGCCACGATTTTCTCCAAATGTTGAGGGTTGCGGCGACCCCCAGCATGTTGAATCATTTGGGACTTCTTCATTGGTCCCAACCGTTCTTGGACTAGAGCTTTGCCTCGTTCTTTGGGAAGTGGACCGAGGCGCTCCAAAACCGACTTCCTCTTCTGGGATGATCCTGTGAGATCTCCCGGAGCAGTTGTGGAAGTGATCGGCGGTTTGGATTTACTCGCCGGAAGTTGTACTTTCGACGGTTGCTGTTGTTGCTCCTTGGTCTGAATTGCCGCTTCAGACTTCGGCCTCCAAACCTTGCGTGTTGATGGCAGTTTCTTGGCCACCTCCTTCTGCACCCTTCTACGGGCTTCTTCAGCTTTGGCCCGTGCTTGCGCTAATAATGCGCGGCGTTTGCGGATACGCTCCTCCAACGTCGAGCGATTCCGTTTGACACGGACCCACTCCATCGTTGATGGCTTAGAGGAACCACCCTTAATTTGTTGTTGAGGCTGTTTGCCTCGTTTGCTCTTCAGATCCTCATTGTAGCGGACCCTATCAACAGACTCCATGGCCTTTGCGAATTGCTTCGCAAGGCGTTGACGCTGCCTCTGGCGAGCTCTCTTAGAGAGAGTCACCACGCCTTCAATGGCGGATTTGACCTGCTTGGAGGCCGGTTGGACTTCACCCGACGCAACTTCGACGTTAATCGGGGTGAGGTTGTCGTTGGTGGCTTCAACTTCTTCGCACCAACGAACTTTTCTCCTGGAGGAGAACTTCTGGGATTTCTTGGACTTACAGGGGGAGGTTGATCCAGATGAGGACACGTACTCCTCGTACTTCTGCTGGTCGAACTCATACTCGACCTCCTCCAGACCGGGATCGAGATCCGCGGCTGTGACGCTCTGATCTCGGTAGCGAGATCGGTGGCTCCCACTGTGGTAGCCAGATTGTTCGCGGGAAAAATGGTAGCTTTCTTCATTGATGATTCCATTGTACTCTTAAATAACAACTTTTTGCGTTACAAAGATCCGGTCTTTTTATAAGATCCGATTACAATGAAAATCAAACAAAAAATAAAACTTACAACTTTCCTTTTATGCCGAACAAATCACGAGCTCCTGTTATCCGGTCACTCGCTTTCGTGGGTTGTTTTCCTACGCCGATGATTGATCCGTTGACCACCGCACGATCTAGATCCGAACAGATCTACGCAATATTACGGGTATTATTTCACCAAGGAAATAATAGCCGGAGGGATTATTTCACCAAGGAAACAACCGCTCAAATCTCGGGATCAAAGACCAAGCTTTGATCCGGAGTATAGCAATGTAGATCTGAGATTTGGTCCTCTCGAACTCCTGTCTTTCGTGATGTGGGTGCTCGCCAAGAACCAGATCCAAACGTCCAAGTCTTCAAGCCTTCAAGAACTCAAAATCAAGATATTAATCCGGCAGAGTTTCGGCTCTCCAAAAGTCCTTCCAAAAGTCCTCCAAAATGATGAATCACCCCGCCTATTTATAGGCAACCAGATCTGTGCATTTGGCACAGATCTGGGCGGCCACCTCAGGGTGGCTCGGCACTGGGCCGAGCCACCCTGAGGTGGCTCGGCTGCCGAGCCACCTCAGGGTGGCTCGGCTTTTGCCGAGCCCCCTTAGGGTGTTGATTTTTATTGTTTCCCGTTTTCCGGTTCTGTAGTTGATTTATCCGGACTTGATTTGATAGTCTGGATCTTCATTTGGCAGTAAATCCGCCTTGGTGTTCGAGTTCGAATCCGTTTTATGGTTGGACGACTCGTTGACTTCCTGAATCGTTGGATTGGTTCCGTACGCGAATGCATTCCGTTGCTCGCGTGTAATTCGTTGAACACGTCGCCTCGTCACTCGATGGTTCGTTGATTCGTCGAATCCTCGTGTCGAGCTATGCTAAGGGACCTATAGGCAATTTTATACGCCTACATAGCCATGCATCGTCTCAACATTGATCCGGATGTAAAACCCGTTAAACAACAACAGCGTCGGTTTCGTCCAGAGATCATGGAAGCTGTTGAGTCAGAAGTCAGAAAGCTTATAGACTCAGGCTTTGTTAGAGAGGAACAACATCTGGATTGGGTTGCTAATATTGTTCTAGTTTCTAAGAAAAACGATAAGGTCCGAATATGTATTGACTTTCATGACCCCAATACAGCTTATCCAAAAGACGAATTTCCACTCCCCATCATAGATGTCATGATTGACAACACCTGCGGATATGATAGGATGTTTTTCATGGATGGATTCTCTAGATATAATCAGATCAAGATGTATCCTGAGGACGAAAAACATACTACTTTTAGAACACAACTAGGGGTGTATTGCTATACAGTGATACCCTTTGGATTGAAAAACGCGGGTGCAACTTATCAACGTGCAATGAACACAATCTTTCATGATCATCTATGCAAAAAGATTGAATGTTATGTTGATGACATAGCAGTAAAAAGCCAACACAAAGGCGATCATCTCGCAGACTTGAAGGCAATGTTCGACATCATGCGAACACATCAGCTGAAGATGAACCCGACAAAATCATTCCTTGGGATATCAAGCGAAAAATTCTTGGGATTTATAGTTACATTCAAGGGGATTTCTCTTGATCCAGAGAAAGTTCGTGCTATCCAAGACATGCCGCCTCCGAAGAATCTCAAAGAACTCAGAGGTTTGCAAGGCAAACTGGCTTACATTCGGAGATTCATATCAAATCTCTCAGGACGATGCTAACCTTTTTCTAAGCTCATGAAGAAGAAAGTATCGTTCGTTTGGGATGGAGACTGCCAAAGAGAATTTAAGGAGATTAAGAGATATCTCACTCAACCGCCGGTTCTTATGGCTCCAATATCGGAAAAACCATTCCTATTATATGTGAGAGCCATAAACCATTCTCTTAAAGCTTTATTAGCCCAGAACACTGACCAAGGGCAAGAGCAAGCCATCTACTACTTAAGTAGAACTATGATGGGAGCTGAACACCGATATAATCCGGTGGAAAAAGAATGTCTCGCTTTGGTATTCGCCATCCAAAAGATGCGAAACTACCTGGTTAGACAAATAATCCATGTCATCTCTAAGGTAAATTCTTTGAGAGTCCTGATGACAAAACCGTCATCTCTGAATTGTCGGCAAGCAAAATGGGCAATCCTCTTATCATAATATGACATGCAATTTATGCCCCAAAAAGCTGTCAAGGGTCAAGCATTGGCAGACTTGCTAGCTGATCATCCGGTGCTAGGGACATCTAGGCTGTATGAAGAATTACCTGATAAAGTTGCCAAAACTTGCGTCACTCAAGAAGTTATACAAGTGTGGAAGTTATTCTTTGACGGTGCATCCAGAGCAAATCCTCATGGAGCAATTACTGTGAGAGTAGGAGTAGTATTCATCTCTCCACACGGTCACGTGATCCCAAGCAAATTTTTCCTGATCGAGCCCTACACTAACAATGTAGCTAAGTATAATGCTCTGCTATTAGGAATACAATTTGCAGAAGAGCTCAACATTTGACATCTCGAGGCTTACGGTGACTCTCAGCTAATCGTAAATCAAGTCCGAGGAGACTACAAAGTGCGTCATGAGAATCTGATCCCGTACTACTTTGTGGTGCTAAAGCAAGCTAAGAAGTTCGAAGGTTTCTTCATTGGATATATTCCATGAGCTCAGAGTGCTTATGCAAATGCTTTAACCTCGTCGGCGACCTCATTTGCATTGCCCCCAGGGGTTGAAACAACGATTCCTGTCACCAGACATGAATTATATTGTTCCAAGCTTCCTGTAGAAGAAAGTTCAAATAAGATAATGACAGGAGAAGTTTGCACAACCTTCATGGAGCCTTAATCTTGGGATTGGCGATTCCCGTACATCAACTATGTCGTGTACAAAATTTTGCTTGACAATTCCAAGGAAGCAGCCGCCATTAAACGAAAGGCCCTCCGATTCTATTACGATGTAGTTTTTCAAATCCTATATTGTAAATCACATGACAGAGTTTTGCTTCGATGCCTCTCACGAAAGGAAGCAAAAGAGGCCCTCAAGGAAGCTCACGACAGAATGTGTGGAGCTCATCAACCCGGGGCTAAGTTGGGAGATCGTCTCCGACAAATTATCTATTATTGGTCAAAAATGTTTTCAGACGAACTTGACTACGCTAAACATTGTCATGCATGTCAAATTCATGGTGACTTTATCCATCAAGCGCCAGAGAACTTACATCCCACATCTGCGTCTTAGCCATTCGAAATGAGGGGTATGGATTGTAGGCGTCGAAAATTGCCGATAGGTCCCCACTCACAGCTCGGTGTTAACAAGCGACGACTGAACGTCATTACCTTGTTCACAAGAGCTCAAATGACGCCGGTGAGCGACTGAAGCAAACCGACGGATTACGTGAGCCGACAGAATGTCAGAATCACGAAGATACGGGTTGACCGAAAACCCCACGATCACCGCAATTGGGCCAACGCCCGCCATGCCCCGATCACCCCACTGATAATCCAACCATCGGGGGCCTACAGAGCTAGCCGTCACGATTCCAACGCATCCGAAATCACTCAAATCCGAGTTCGGACGAAAAGTCAACGGCAAGTCAACGGCGAGTCAACGGCGGGACAACGGGGGCGTCTCAACTAACATAAAACACCCCGGGGGTGTCTGAAAAAACCCAAGACACCCCAAGGGTGTCTCGGAAAATCCAAGACACCTCAAGGGTGTCTCGGAAATTCCGAGACACCCCAAGGGTGTCTCGGAAAATCCGAGACACCCAAGGGGTGTCCTTGGATTCTTCAGCCACCCCCCCCCCCCTTTGTTTCCTATAAATAGGCCCTCTAGGCCTCCATTCTCTTGGCTCGGATTTTTGGAGAAGAATTTCTGGTCTTGGGTTTAACCTCGAGATCTGAAATTTCTGAGAAGAGCAGCGAAGCCCTGCCGGATCAAAGAGCGAGAGAGGTCTTCATCTTTTCCTTCATTCACCCCCTTCTGTCCTTAGTATTGCCCCTTAGCGGTGACTACTGAGAAGAGCTAGTGCCTCGCTTAACCGAGGCATAAGCTTTAAACTTCTAAGATCTCACGCGGATCTACGAAGTTTCGCTTCTATATCCCACGCGGATAGACGAAGCTCTGCCGGATTTTCCCGGAAGGATCTTGAAGAGTCGGTGGTCCACGGACATCGACGTCCCCGTCACAGGCCAACAACCCACGCAAGCGAGACCGAACCAGAACGGGACCTCGTGTTTATTTTCAGAAAAGTTGTAATCATTTGTTTTCATTTTTTTTATTCTGTTGTAACGATCGAAGTTGTAACAGATCACAAATCAATGAAGACAGCAGCTTTTACCGAAAACATGGATATCGTGGGACCAATCTCGCTTCCGACTTCTAAAGGACACCGGTTTATTTTGGCTGTGACCAATTACTTCTCCAAATGGACGGAGGCAATCCCGCTGAAAGAAGTCAAGACTTCGAATGTGATTAAATTTATTAAACATCATGTCATTTATCGCTTTGGAGTCCCGAGACGAATAGTTCATGACAACGGGACACAATTTGTTAGATTGGGATTTTAGAGATTTTGTGATAAGTTTAGAATCCAAAGTATTATATCTACGGCATATTATCCACCAGTAAATGGCCTTGCAGAAGCTTTTAACAAGACCATCGTGAAGCTTCTCAAAAAGTTTGTTTCCAGGAGCCGACACGACTGGGACGAAAGACTCGGTGAATGTCTGTGGGCCTACCGCACAATGGTGAGGACCCCTACAAAAGCTACGCCATTCTCTTTGGTATACGGTTGCGAAGTTGTGCTACCGTTAGAAATTCAAATCCCTTTCATGAGAGTCGCTATCGCAACGGGAATGACAGAGGAAGAAAAACATCAACTGCGTCTTCAGGAACTTGAAGCCTTAGACAACAAACGACTTCAAGCTCAGCAGCAGATCGAGTTGTATCAAGTCCGGATTTTCAAAGCCTACAACAAAAAGGTTAGAGAACGGATATTTAAGAGAGGCGATTTGGTCTTAGCCGTAAGACAACCCATGGTGATGACACACAAAACCAAAGGAAAGTTTAATTCTAAATGAGAAGGGTTATTTGTAATAGAATCAGTCTATTTGAATGAAACTTATCGCCTCATCAATCAAAAGGAGACAGGCTCATGATGCTAATTAACGGGAAGTTCTTTAAAAGATACTTCTCGTAAGTCATGTAGCCCCATCTCTTACTCTCAATCTTTAGTCAAGTCAGGCTGGGGGCTGCTAAGTCAGAGTGTATTTCGGGAATAAATGTTTAAGTTTTCTATTTTGTATGTCGTCATGTTAACACTACACCTCTAATGATTGAAATTTTCTGGAATTATTCTAAGTAGTAATAAAGAGAATTTCGAGTTCATGCTAAGTTAACACTACACTTATGGCATTTGCAATACTGTTCATTGTCCTAAATGGAAATTCAACAACAAAGAGATGATGGAAAACAAAATGATATCATTTTCATTCAATTTTGATAACTTGATACAAAGTGATGAGAATTGGAACGAAGATGATACAAAATTATTCCCCAACTAAAAGCCATACAGAATTTAAAAATCAAGACTCATCAGCCTAAAGGACTTGTGCTTGGACTTCAACGCCGATATGTTCTTCTCACTAGTCTTTTGACTTCTTCAGTTATCTTGCTCCCGAGCTCCTCTTCATCAAGTGCTGCTTCAGCAATCTCTCGTCGAATATTATCGGCAGCAACAATCTCATTACAGTAGTATTTGAGAAGTCCATCACAGTAAGCAGCTAGTCCTTTTATGATTTCCATGTCCTTAGCCAGCTGAGCATTCCTCTAAGATAGCTCGACCCCCATACGAGTGAGTTCTACTACAACATACCGGACACCGATAGTGAGGCTCCCCATGTCTATTTGTATCCGAAGGTGCTCCTCTCATAGGCTTGCAATGTGAGATTCTTTCTCAGACAAACTCTTCTGAAGAGCTTTATGGTGTTGTGCTCTCGAAGCCTTAGCCACAGAAAGAGCCTGGTCCACTTCTTCGCCCAAATTGCCACATTGAAGAATCAAAAGCATATCTAATTCCATTTCCAAAATAATGATACCTTCCTTGCAGGTCCCATTCCAGAATGCATTCCCATGACTTCTGAAATCTATTAAGCTTTCATTCAAGAGGGGTCTAAAACGTTCAAAGGGTACCCTCCCTAAGCTAACGATATCAATCGTAAACTACATCTTCATCTCTAGCTACCTGATGCACTCTCTCAAAGCTCTCAAGCATGGGGAGGAGCAGTCGGATAGATCAGACCTATATATACATTATGAGTAGATTGAGGAAAAGCCTCGAAAGGAGAGTCTTCATGCGAACCCTGATTCTGGACTAGAGGGGGAGAAGCAGACTCTAAACCCCTAAGGGGCAACGTCTTTTCGACTCCCACCTGATCGGGAATGGAAGGAATTGATCGAAGCATTTTGTCCTCCCTATCGGCCAAGCGCACAACAGGTGCATATTTCATCGCATCCCCCATTAGCTTGGCCCTCTTGGAGTTTTTGGTAGCAACGGGCTTTCTCTTGCGAATTCTCCTATTATATTCACCTTCCTCTTTAGCAATAAGGGCCTTTTCCCCTGATGATCTTAAGGAGCGAAGTTCAAGAGTGGGCGCTTCCTCAGGAACTTCCTCAGTCGCCTTTTCTTCAGGAGGATTAGCAATTAATGATCCCTCTTCAGTCCCCAAGCGCGCAACAGGTGCAGATTTCATCGCGTCCTCCATCACCTTGGCCCTCTTGGAGTTCTTGGCTGCAACGGGCTTTCGTTTACGAATTCTCCTATCATATTCGCCTTCCTCTTTAGCAGTAAGGGCCTCTTTACCTGATCTCAAAGAGCGAGGTTCAAGAGTGGGTTCTTCCTCAGGAACTTCCTCAGTCGCCTTTTCTTCAGGAGGATCAGCAATTAATGATCCCTCTTCAGTCCCCATAGGAACCTCTTCTTAAAAAGGTTCAATAGTGGGCAACTGCTTTTGGACTTCGACAGCTCCGACCACTCCTCACTCACAGGATAGATACTCCTCTATTCCTGGTAAATAAGTCTTGGTGGAACCGCTTCTCGATTTATATAATTCCTGAATCTCGTTTATGCATGAAGTATATACATCATATTTTGGGATTCGAGAAGCCTCACTAAACCAATCGCAAAAGTACGTAATGGTGGAATAACCGGGCGGTGAGTTGGGTAAGGTGAAGTGCACGTGAGTCCTTTTGGCAGAGAAGAAGTACCACGCGCAGGCCCCTTCATACAAATTCCCAATTTGGGCCAATGTCGGGTTAGAATTTTCAGCATAAAGTTGATCATATCCAAATTGCCTGGTGAATCAAGAAGGCATGTAAGGTTCAATGATGCACTTCTCCCTGAAGCGAAAGACCAGATAACACAATCTGATCATGAGGAGCCACCTGAAGGTGCCTTCTTCCAAAGATGACGAGCCGTCAGAAAGCACATCCGTAAAGCTCGTGCATTCTTCTTCAGCTCCATCGAAGTCGGGAGCACAACAGAAAATTTAGTAATTATCTTCCTGAGACAAAAGTTGTCGAGTCTTGACTATGTAGGTATTAGTCCATGTGGCCGACTCCAATCTTTGTACAAAGGGAATATGAGCTTCATTTTCTTTAGCAACCTCTATCATCAATGAAGGGCAATGCAGCGCGAACCAAGCTACCAAGTATGTATACAGCACTGGTACACGTGGTTGGGGGGTTTTCCAAGCTTTCCTCCAAGTAACCTTAATTCCCTAGGTGCCGATAAGTTCAGAGGTCAACGTCCGTAAGCCACTCTGTACACAGCCTACCATAGCAGTGAGAAGGCTCACTGGCCTCCCATGAGCTAATAAAATAACTGGGGTATACAATCTCAGCTAATATCGCCTCGACTGTCTTCAATGGTATACGCACTATTTTAACCAAATCATGAGGAAGCCAGCGAGAAGAGCCACGTCCGAAATAGGAGCTGTGGCTTGGTAGTGAAAACTCTCAAATTTAACACCAGCCTCAAACCCATCTTCTATGTGCTCAGTCTTGTAAATAGGATTGAAAACCTTAATTCGGGCCTTAACGCTTTTAAGAGAGATAGCAGCAAGTCAGGTCGCGGCCTCATCTTTCTGACCTAAGTTTTGAAAGAGATAGTCCGCCCATGCAGTATGCATAAGACCCCCTCCGTGCATCCTAATAACTGAGCACATATGTGGAAGTGGCACATCAGCTCCCAAAAAGTGGCATAAACTTATGGGTGTGCCGCCCTTAAAAGAGAGAGCTCTTCAGTGGTGAGGATGAATTCTTCATAGGGCATCCGACCGAATGGTAGCCCCGATATCGCTTGCATCTCATGGAGAGCGAAACCTAACTCCCCTACAAGTGTGAAGAATGTGCAGCTATCCGGGTTATATTTCTCCAGCATAGCAAAGAAATTAGGATAACTTTGAACAATCCCACATCGAGTAGCCAACACCAGGATTGTGAGACCTGATTGAGCGAGCGGTTCCTTAAGTTCCTCAAGAATAAAATCCACCATCCGGGTCCACCACCCCCTTCTCAGAACAAACCTATCTTAGCGATCTGAACATCTGCGTAGGGAATTCACCCCGAGCCGCAATGAATTGGTGAATGAAGACATTCGCTGGAAGTCGCACTTCTTGAACAAGATCTATTTTCTCAAATAAGTCTGGCCTTAAACCCTTGAGTTATCCCCCAATTTGTGTGTGAACTTGTCGACCAAATCCAAGCGACACATTTTCTTTCTCCTTGACTAGATCAAAAGTCAAACGTCGGCGGCAGCTCACGTTCAAGAAGTAGGAAAGTGTATACATCCTCTTCATATTTGGAAGAAAGAGGAAGTGGTTATTGACTCTCCGTAGTAGATTTGAATCTTCTGCATATATAATGTTATCATCGGCTGCTATATGATCTCCAAATATGAACGCCGGCTTAGGGAATTGATCATGGCTGGCAGGAGTCTCTAGATCTAAGTCGGTGATCAAAGCTTTGAGAGTAGAGCATAAAGGAAATCTGATCATGTGTGTTCTCCCTAAATCAGGGAAAGTGCACAACAGAATTCTTCCACGAAGGCTAAAAACTTCATTCTTGTCAGGGCTGCCAATGTACCCAAAATGATGCTCCTATGAAAGCGGCACATTCGGAAAGAACAGCAAAGTCAAAAGAAAAGATTAGCAGTTAAAGCAAGTTGTTGGTATAAATACAAAAGAAGAAACTAAAAACACAAAGGTTAAGACCCATGTGTAAAAACTTAAGCACAAGGGCCAGCCTTGTGTTGTAAATCATAAACACAGGAGTCGAGACATGCGTTATAAAGCTCAAACGCGAAGGCCAAGACCCATGTTTAGAGTTCAAACATAGGAGTCGAGACATGCGTTATAAAGCTCAAACGCGAAGGCTAAGACCCACGTTTAGAGTTCAAACGCAGGAGTCAATGCTGCGTTTCATGATTAACATAGGGTCCTAACTCTGCGTTTCTATTAAATAGAAATGAGTCATCTTCCTCGTTGTGAGGAATCCATCTAAGGTTTTTAGAAAACTTATCAAAACAAGTTATTACGATCACCACCTACCACGGTAGGAAGGCCCACGTGACGGCGACGGTGACGACGATGTTCCCACAGAAACAAGAACACCGCCGGTGTCCCCGGCCGATGGCGTTTCGAGAGTCGCTCCAACGATCTTTTTGGAGCCAGAGCTTATTCTTCGTGGTGCCATTGATGCAATCGGTCGGAGAAGATGCTGTTGGTCGAGGAGGACGAAGTTCACTAGAAATCTTGTCAAAATCAAACGAGAGTTCTCATTCTTGGAACTAAGCCAAAAATAGAAAGAGTCAAATGACTCTTAACGTGACCACACAGGTCTATTTATAACAGTCATCAAGATGTTAAAGTGGTACGGGATTCTAGGAAAAAATTCCAACCATTTTTCAAAACATAACCTTCAGCATTTATGGATAAAGTCAATTAAGATTTTAACCTTAACGCAGAGTTCACCTCCGTGTTGAACTTCCCAAATGCTAGGCCCAGACCGACGTCATGACTTCGCATTTCAAACCTCAAACGCAAAGGTCATCTTTGCGTTGCAATTCTTCCGAACGAAGGATCCACCAATGTGTTTTCAAATATGACACTTAGTCTCTAAGGTCATGAATCCTTTTAACAGAGTGTTAATCAAAACATCTGAATCTCTTCAGCAAGATCAAAGTCATTTTCAATTGGCAAATCTTTCGTCAGATTAACACTACACTTCTGAAGATCATCATCCCCATAGAGTTAGCATCTAGCCAGTATTTCTCCCAATGCGATGACAATTCTGTTAAAACCAACTTATCGATTCTCGTCAATAAAACGATAAGTCTCCAAAATCATTCAAATCATGGTCTATCTACTAACTCTCTTCAGCAGAGTAGTAAATAACTAATCTATTAACTCCCTTCAGCGGAATGATAAAATTCTTAAAATCTTGTTCAAATCACAAGTATCACAATCCATCGCTCCGATGATAAATCATTTAGCAATTCTCCCCAGCGAAACGTTAAGCCCTCCAAATTATGTTCAAATCACATAAAATATCTTTCCTTGTCATGTTAAAATTACACTTCTGACAAAATCCACTTATCGACTCTCCCCAATAGAACGATAAGTCCTCAAAATTATCCCGATAGCAATATCTTTTCCTGTCATGTTAAATCATACCTCTGATAAAATCCACTTATCGACTCTCCCTAATAGAGCGATAAGTCCTCAAAATTGCCCCGATTGTAATATCTTTCTGTGTCATGTTAAAATCATACATCCGATAAATTCTACTTATCGACTCTCCCCAATAGAGTGATAAGTCCTCAAAATTGCCGCGATCGCAATATCTTTCCTTGTCACGTTAAAATCACACCTCTAACGAAATCCACTTATCGACTCTCCCCATTAGAGCGATAAGTTCTTAAAATTGCCCCAATTGTAATATCTTTCATTGTCACGTTAAAATCACACCTCTGACAAAATCCATTTATCGACTCTCTCTAATAAGAGCGATAAGTCCTCAAAATCGCACCGATCGTAATAGTTTCCTTATCACGTTAATATTTTACCTCTGACAATCCAATCCGTTTATCAATCCTTTCCAATAGGATGATAGGTCTATAAGTAGCTGCTATGTTAGCATCTCACCTTTAACAGTTCAAAACCCCTCTTTGAACCTTTTTATTCCTTTACATAAGAATAGCAAGTGTTCTCATAAAATCCCCAGCGGGTTAAATTTTTTTCCAGAATTATCCCTAGTGGTAATAAGGAAATTTTTTGAACTCCACTCCATGTGAGAGTTCACGCCAAGTTAATACTACATCTCTGGCACTTATAGACTTCTTTAAGTGTTTAGAGCAAAGGCATAACGCAGGAAGAATTCTACTGGTCAGTCTTATTCTGGGAGAATAACAAGTATTTATCCCCAGTAGTTAGAAATTTTCTAGAGTTATCTCAAATGATAATAAGGAAAATTTTCTAAATCAGATCTATCACGGAAATCTATGCTAAGTTAGGATCACACCTCTGGCATTTCTCGTGATTTTATTGCTTCAGATCAAAACATGACATATGCAAGAAATACTAAAAAACCAATATCACCTTTTATTCAAGAGCCAAAAGAAAGTGATACAACGTAGAGCTGTTCTTATGAAAAGAATAATACAAGATCAAATCAAAAGAAGCAAGACGAGCTTTGACATCAGAGAGTTTTTCCTCATGATTGACCCGTACAATAGCTTCAGCCTTCCTCGCAGCTCGTCCTCAGTTAGTGTTACTACGACAGCTACCTCCTTCTTCACTCTTTCAAGAACCTGAGCTTCTTGATGATAACTTAAAAGGGTGTCCGCATTTTTGGCACTAAGTATATTAACAATGGCTTCTTCACGAGATAGCTGAGCCTTCAATCTCAGTACTTCCGCCTCAGCTTCAACAAGCTTTGTACGAATGAGGTCCAGAGAAGCAGTGGAGAGCTTCAATTCTTTTTGTCTCAGACTGTTTTGCTCTTGCAAGTGTGTAACTTGAAGCTCTTTCTCAGCCAGACCCCGCTCAATTGCCTAACGGCGAGCCACTTCCTCAACTTGGAGGTTAGCAAAAGTAGACACATTCTGTGTCTGAATGTCTACTTGACTGATGGCCTCTAAGTGTTTGAGTTGTGCTTCTAGGTGAGAAATGGCTTCCGAACAACATTCAAAGTATTGGGCATTGCCTACACTTTTAATTCCATTTAAGCCTACTTCTAAGAGAGACTTAAATGAATCAAAGCAGGCCCGACCAGCCATGACAACCTCAATTACTTTCTTTGCAAGACTGTTCAAATAACCCAGAGAGATATAAAGGAAGTCAGGAGCATCTGTCAGGCTAGAAACAGCAATTAGAGACGGCTCCACAACCCTGGAAGCAGACGTATCGAGATGTGGGTTGGCAAGCGACCTGGACATAGAAGTCGCGAAAACAAAAGAAACATCCAAGTGGGAAGGGCTTGATGTCAAGGCCATCATTGCCCTCGCCTGAGATGTACTTGGTACAACTCTTGTTGGTGTAAGCGAGATCTTCAGCAATGTTGTCGGTGGAGTGGTTGTCATCGGTAAGCTAGGCAAAGGCTACTCTTGTAAAGGATACGACACCTGCACAAGCTATTGTTCTGGGGGAGGAGTTACGGCGGTAGTCTCAAGAGTGGGTGAACCTACACATAAAAATGGTCAGAACACGGAAGGAACGCGCAGAGGAATTTGAAACAAACTAGACTTACCGGTGATAGAAATAGGAATGTGAGCGGATGCATTATCTGATGCAACTTTAGGAGCATCGTCAAAAGTTATGATGTTGTCAATGGAATCATGCTCTTCATCCTCTTCATAACCACTTCTGACATTATCAACATCAGCGCTTCCATCACCTTCATCACCATCAACCGCATCACCAGTCGAGGAGGTTTCATAATCCACTTCCTCTTCATCATCACGTATAGATGAAGACTCAGCAAAACTTATGATGGCAGCCGATTTAGTCATGAGTCCCATTGTCGGACTTGTTCGCGGGAAAAATTGCTTTCATTAATGTCATTGTTCCCTTGAGCAACAGTTTATCAGTTACAAAAGATCCGGTCTTTTTATAAGATCCGGTTACAACAAAATCAAAAAAAGAAAATCTTAAAAGATTACAACTTTCCTTTTCTGGAACAAATCACAAGATCCTGTTTTGCAGTCTCTTGCTTGTGTGGGTTCTTTGCCTGCGCCGCGGTTAATCCATGGACCACCGTGCGATCTTGATTCGGTCAGATCTACACGGTATGACGGGTGTTATTTCACGAAGGAAATAACAGCCGGGGGGATTATTTCACCAAGGAAATAATAGCCCTAAGTAATCAAAATCGACCAAGCGAAATCGATACTCTTCTCGGGATCAAAAACCAAGTTTTGATCCGGAGGATGACCGTGTGGATCTCAGATCTGATCTCTCTCGAACTCCTGCCTTGTTTGACGTGGATGATCGCCAAGAACCAGATCTGAAAAGTCCGAGTCTTCAAAGCTCCAAAACTCCGAAGTTGAGTTCTCAATCCAGTAGAGTTTCCCCTCAAAAGTTCAACAAAAATCCAACCTTTTCAACAATGAGCCTTCCTCCTCTATTTATAGGCCTCTCAATCCAGATCTGGGCTCAGATCTGGGCCCAGATCTGGGTGGCTCGGCCAAGCCACCTAGGTGGCTCCGTGAGCCACCTAGGTGGCTCCGTGAGCCACCTAGGAGTGGCTCCGTGAGCCACCTAGGAGTGGCTCCGTGAGCCACCTAGGAGTGGCTCGGTTTTGGCCGAGCCACCTAGGAGTGGCTCAGTTTTGGCCGAGCCCTCCAGGTGTTTGCTTCTTCGCCCGTTTTCCGGTTTCGCGGTTTATCCGAACTTCATTGTTGATCTGGACTCTGATTTGGCAGTTCGGATCTTGATTTGGCAGTAAATCTGCTTTGGTGTTCGAGTTCGAGTTCGCTCCCGATCTTGTTTGATGTGGTGGACTCTACGGTTGGATGACTCGTTGATTCATCAACCCGTTAGCTTGATTAGGCACGCGATTGGATGTTGTTTGCGTGCGGTTCGTTAACCTCGTCGCCTCGTTAATCCTCTTTGTCGCGTCTCACTTGGCTTCGGTGTTGTAGTCTAACGAACATGCTTGGATATATCGCCCGATGGTTCGTTGGTTTGTTGAATCACCGTGCCGAGCCGTGTTAAGGGACCTTTAGGCAGTTTTATACGCCTACAGATACCCCCTCCAAAGTATTTTAGCCTCATTCTTTTATGGACGAGTCTGGAACACTTTGGATATGATTGTCCCATCCTTCAATTGGTATGACGGGATTTTGGAATGGCCTTTATTCTTGATTCCTTCAATCCTCTAGGTTATTCGGTGCTTTGTCGAATGTCTGCAAGGGTTCCGGTGCTGCATTTATTGTCTGACCGTTGTCGGAATTTTGAACTTGAAGTCAATTCCTGATTTTCTGATCTTTAGCTCGTGTTTGTTGTTTCAACATGGAACTGACCATTGATTGTTGGCGTTGAGTCTTTATTTGCAACGTGTTGTCCGACGTTTGAGCTTCATTATGACGCATTGTCCGGCGTTTGACACAGTTTATACTCGTATGTCTGCTGGAGTCTACACAGTTTAAGCTCTTAAGGAATTGGAGCGTGGCGGTCTCAAATTTAGGACTGCAGGACCAACTATTATAGCTGTTTTGTCTACATATATGGATCTTATCCCGAGGTTGTTGGATGCCCAAGTCACGAGACCAACTCATAAAGTTGATGCGTCAATGACTCGCATTTATAGAATTTTTGGCAAATTCTCAGCCATCAACGGGTTTGATGAGCCTTTACCGACTACCGTTTGAGTCGGGCTAGCATGCGGATTGTCTAAATCCGTTCCGCATGTAACGTTGGGCTAAGAGAGTGAATTCTCTGAGACTTTGTGCTATGATATCGAATACATAGGCTTTACCATTTGTTACGGGAATAGGCTACCTGGCAACACGTGTTAGGCGTTGACTTTAGGATTTTTGGCTAACCCCCAGCCTTCAACGGATTTGATTAGCCTTTATCGACTACCGTTTGAGTTGGACTAGCATGCGGATTGTCTAAATCCGTTCCGCATGTAATATTATGCTAAGAGAGTGAATTCTCTGAGACTCGCCGCTATGACTTCAAATACGTAGACTTCGCCACTGTTACGAGAATAGGCTACCCGGCAACGTGTATTAGACGCTGACTTATCCCTACTTAGGCTTCGGGATAAAGGTCCCTAGAATCAGGTTCTGGTGTCTTCTTGGCCAGTAAAAGACTAACCCGGCGACGCGTGTTACGCGTCAGCATATCCTTTCTTAGGATTCAGGATGAAATTCCCCATGCGTGCAAGGCATGGATTTTGGTGTTATTACTAACAACCTGCCACAATGTTGAATATATGGGCGGGTGTTCTTTTAACGGTTAAGAACTAACCGGCAGCGCAGGTTAGGCGCAGACTTATCCCTGCTTAGGTTTCAGGATAGGATACCCTAGAATCGAACTCTGGTGTCTTTTTCTACAGAGAAAGACTAAACCGAAAGCGCGTGTTAGGCGCAGACTTATCCCTACTTAGTATTCGGGATAAACTTCCTAGGATGAATCCTAGATTGATAAATTCTTAGAAAAGGTTGGTGTGAGAAAGGAAGAATTTTATATTCTATTTCCCGGTCTTCTTTTAGGGCAAAGACGAACCCGATGCGGGAGAGGAAGAATTTTATATTCTATCTCCCAACACTGAAGAGGAAGAATTTTATATTCTATCTTTAGTTAGAAAGGAGACTCGAGGTGGGATCTCTACCCCCAGAATCCGGAAAGGTGAAACTAAGAGTGGAATCTCCACTCCGAGAATCGAAAAGATTCGGATAACCCTAACTGTCGGAAGGTTTGATTACCGAACTAAATATGAATTTTTCGTTTATCGAGAGTGAATTGTGGTTTAGGTCCTAACTGTAGGAAGGTTTGACCAAGCGGGAGTTTGAGATGATCCTAACTATAGGAATGTTTGATCACTCGTTTTGAAAGTAGACCTCTCGTTCATTGGAAGAATCGAGAGGGTATTTTGGTTTTGGCTCTAACTTTTATAGGTTTGACCTGATAGCAAAGGGAGTGGAATACAAGTAGTAGTAGAAATACTGGTTTGTACTGGCCACTCGATGAAGGGTTAAGTAATCAGGACTTAACACGTCAAGCTTTGGAAATTACAATGAATTGGCGGACAGAAAATTTAGTGGACCCACCGTCAATTGACTTGATCAGTGGGGGATTTTTGTGACGAAAGATTAATCTGTCAAAAGGATCAAATCTCATCTCAACATGAGAATTAGTGAATTTGATAACAATAATGGAAAACATTCCGACATTTAGAGTTTAAATGTGGATGTTTTACTTATCACTTTTATAGTGATTGGGTTATCCCTAAGAATATCACCCATGGTATTCTTTCGGGAACTTCCCGATACATGAATAATCCACCCCCAGTTTCCCTTGTGGAACTGGGTCCGACATTGTACTCAGTTACATGACCGGGTTATCCTTAAGATTATTACATATAAAAATTCTCCAGGAACTTCCCGTGAAAGAAATGAAATAGTTTAGACTCATATACATGTTGGAGTATCAGGGAGCAATTTAACCTCTTATACCGGTCGGAGGATTGAGAAGCAGTTTATACTCTTATACTTGTTGGAGTCTTCATTCGACTTAATTGAGCGATATAACGCCGGCTTTAACCAAGGTTTGGATGCTATTCTTGAGAGTAAAGCAATCCTTAGTGGGATGAAGGATCCTCCTGTGATACGCACAGTACTTTGGATCCGTAGTATTGTCAGCTTCCTCCTGATTGACGATAGGTGGTAGCTTGATCTTGTTGTTTTCAAGGAGGGATTCGAAGATGGCTGGAACGTCTTCGTCCTTGAAGGAATACTCTTTTTGGAGTTTCGGATCTGAGGTCTTTTGATGCCTTCGGGGTTGTTGTTGCGACGTTTGATTATCACCAACAGCAGCTGCAGGTGCCTTGCCCTTACCACGGGAGGCGAAGTTTGAGATCGGAGGATTAGTCGTCGATTGGCTCCTCTCGGCCTTCTTCCTTCGGAGGAATCGTTCGGCTTGTTCACCGCGCACCTTCAAGTCTTTCCAAGTGTTGGACGGTGCTGTCCACATTGCTTCCAACACGTCCAATGCGAGGTTGTTATGACAAGTCTGGAGAATGAACTCCTCAGTGATCGGGTCCCGACAGTTCATCGCCTTGTTCCGGAACCTTTTGACGAAGGTATCAACCAATTCCCCGTCTTTCTGTTTTTTGTCAAGCAACGACCCGATGGATATCTCGGTATCGTCGTCGAAGAAGTTGGTGAGGAATTTAGTCTTCATATCGTCCCAGGTATTCACACTTCCTGGCTTGAGGCGACGATACCAATCGAAGGCAGCTCCACGAAGAGTGCCAACGAAGGACCGTACCATCAGAGGCTCATTACCAGAGATAACCCCTAGGTGTGATTTGAAGTAAATCAAATGCTGAGTGGGTGAACCCTTCCTATCAGATGGCGTGAAGTTAATTAGATTGAACTTCGCCGGATACGGGATTGATTCCCATTCTCTTGGGTATGGACAAGGAATGTCCATCTTCTTCATCTCTTGAGCGGAAATCAACGTATTGATTTTGCTCTCGAGGTTTTTAATCTTCAAACTTTCACCTGTATTTTCGTTAGCACGATTCTGAGGTGGAAGTGTGGCGTTATGACTAGCATTCTTGATACCACCCCCTGCATTGACGGGAGGATTATTGGCATTATGAGCTTCATTCGCACATGTGTCCTCATCTTCCTGATTAACCTGGTTACGACGACTTGGTTCGCCTTGCTGGTTTGTCAGTGCTTGGATTTATTGGTCATGCATTTCTCTCTTATTCTGCATGGCCATCTGCATTTCGAACCTGAAGCTCTCCTGTTGTTTAGCCATGGCTTCTTCGAGCATCTTGGCCACTTGTTCCGTGCTTATCATAAGTAACTCGCGAGGTTGTCCCTCGCTGGATACTGTATTATCTGATGCGACCACAGAGTAGGCATCCGATTCTTCATCTTCTGAAGGTAATCTTGTCCGAATCCTACCATAAGTTGCTCGTATGATAGCTCCAGACTGCAAACGGGTTACACGCTGGGGTGCTTCCGGAACCGACTCGGGATTATCCTACGTCGATGTCCCTTTGCTGGTCATATTAGTGGTGACCCTCGGAAATTCTCCATCTTCAACTACCGTTCTTCTTTGTCGGAAAGGCCTAGGCCTTGGTTTTGGCGTTTTGGTACTGAGCCTTTCGAAAACTGAAATTCTTTCGAGGACTGTCTTGGTGAAGTTGTACTCAGACAATACTACCCGAATGAGTTTGGAACAGGGGCATTGAGTTTCTAGTTCTCGAGGACTTCTTTTCCTGGTTTTACTCGTACCCCCAACACGATAGTACAACTCGTTGGTTTGAAGGTCGGAGTGACCTATCGTGTGTTGGCATGACTTCTCAGGTATAATGTTATCATCATCAGACGACAATGTTTCCTTCTGAGGGCGAACTGCCTTCTTTGGGCTTTCAAGAGTCACGCGTCTCAAAACATGCCTTTGTGGGCGTGAATTCTCAGCTGGCTCCTGGACTTCAATGCACAAATTGGTGCACCTAGCTGCCATGATCTCTTTATCATGTTGAGGGTGGCGGCGATTCCCAGCATGTTGATTCGTTCGGGGCTTCTTTATCGGGCCCAAACGTTCTTGAACTGGAGCTTTGCATCGCTCATCGGGAAGTAGACCGAGGCGCTCCAAAACTGACCTCCTTCTTCGGGATGGTCCTGCGGGATCTCCCGGAGCAGCTATGGGAATTATCGACGATTTAGGTTAGTTCACCGGAAGTTGAACTTTTGCTGAAGGCTGCAATGGTTGCTCTTTAGCTTGAATCGCCGCTTCAGACTTCAGGCTCCATACTTGGCGGGTTGGTGGCGGCTTCTTGGCCACTTTCTTCTGCAGTCTTCTGCGGGCTTCTTGGACTTGAGCCCGTGCTTGCGCTGACAGTGCGCGGCGCTTGTGAATACGCTCCTCAAGTGTTGAACGATTCTGTTTGACACGGATCCATTCATTCGTTGGTGGCTTGGAGGAGCTTCCATTCATTGGTTGTTGAGGCTGTTTGCCTCTCCTGTTTTTCAGATCCGCGTTATAGCGGATTCCGTCAGTGGACTCCATTGCCTTTGTGAATTGTCGTGCCAAGTGTTGACGTCACCTCTGACGGGCTCTCTTTGAAAGAGTCACTACGCCCTCAGTGACGGAGGAATTGGCAAGAACAGATTTGACCTGGTTGGAGGTCGGTGGAACTTCACCCGATGCAACTTCGGCATCAATCGGGGTGAGATCTTTGTTGGTATTCTCCACTTCTTCATACCAACGGACTTTTCTCCTAGAGGAGAACTTCGGAGACTTCTTGGACTTGCGGGGGGAGGTGGATCCGGACGAGGATGATAGATACTCCTCGAACTTTTGTTGGTCAAATTCATACTCGACCTCCTCCTCGACCGGGATCAAGATCCGCGGCTGCGACGCAATGATCTCGGCAGCGAGATCGGCGGCTCCCACTGTGGTCGTCAGATTGTTCGTGGGAAAAATTGCTTTCATTGATGTCATTGTTCTCTTGAGCAACAGTTTATCGGTTACAAAAGATCCAGTCTTTTTATAAGATCCGGTTACAACAAAATCAAAAAAAGAAAATCTTAAAAGATTACAACTTTCCTTTTCTGGAACAAATCACAAGATCCTGTTTTGTGGTCTCTTGCTTGTGTGGGTTCTTTGCCTGCGCCGGGGTTAATCCGTGGACCACCGCGCGATCTTGATCCGGTCGGATCTACACGGTATGACGGGTGTTATTTCACGAAGAAAATAACAGCCGGGGGGATTATTTCACCAAGGAAATAATAGCCCTAAGTAATCGAAATCAACCAAGCGAAATCGATACTCTTCTCGGGATCAAAAACCAAGTTTTGATCCGGAGGATGACCGTGTGGATCTCAGATCTGATCTCTCTCGAACTCCAGCCTTGTTTGACGTGGATGATCGCCAAGAACCAGATCTGAAAAGTTCGAGTCTTCAAAGCTTCAAAACTCCGAAGTTTAGTTCTCAATCCAGCAGAGTTTCCCCTCAAAAGTTCAACAAAAATCCAACCTTTTCAACAATGAGCCTTCCTCCTCTATTTATAGGCCTTTGAATCCAGATCTGGGCTCAGATATGGGCCCAGATCTGGGTGGCTCGGCCACCTAGGTGGCTCGGCCAAGCCACATAGGTGGCTCGGCCACCGAGCCACCAAGAGGTGGCTCGATGAGCCACCTAGGTGGCTCGGCAAGCCACCTAGGTGGCTCGGCCATGGCCAAGCCACTACTTGGTGGCTCGGCCATCGAGCCACCTAGGTGGCTCGGTTTTAGCCGAGCCACCTAGGAGTGGATCAGTTTTGGCCGAGCCCTCCAGGTGTTTGCTTCTTCGCCCGTTTTCCGATTTCACGGTTTATCCAAACTTCATTGTTGATCTGGACTCTGATTTGGTAGTCCGGATCTTGATTTAGCAGTAAATCCGCTTTGGTGTTCGAGCTCGAGTCCGCTCCCGATTTTGTTTGATGTGGTGGACTCTACGGTTGGATGACTCGTTGATTCATCGACCCGTTAGCTTGATTGGGCACGCGATTGGATGTTGTTTGCATGTGGTTCGTTAACCTCGTCGCCTCGTTAATCCGCTTTGTCGCGTCTTACTTGGCTTCGGTGTTGTGGTCTAATGAACATGCTTGGATATATCGCCTGATGGTTCGTTGGTTTGTTGAATCACCGTGCCGAGCTGTGTTAAGGGACCTTTAGGTAGTTTTATACGCCTACTGGACTAAGACTTGAATTGCCAGCCTGTGGCATTAGTACTGAAGGAGGAGGGGTTGGATTCTTTTCAAGGCCCCTTGGTTCTAACACAGAAGCCTTAGGAGAGTCTACTTCCGGAGTAGGTTCCGCATATGTAGTCATTAATTCACCTTTTTGGTCTTCAGGAGGATGATAGGAAGAAGCCTTTCTCAACAGAGCTAGACCACTTGAACGTAGCCCAGTCCTATGTGGTAGGCCTGCAACGAAAGATTCATGTTGTTCTTCTTCTTCTGCAGCTCTGAGAGCATCGACCATCAATTTCGGCTTTTGCTGGCCTCTAGCAGGAGGAGATTCAACCATCAATTTTCGGTGAGCCCGCTTATCATATTGGCCAGTTTCATCTGCTGTAAGAGACCTCTTTCCAGTAGCCCTTGTTATAGGAGTATCAACCGTGCGAGGTTCTTTCACTGGAATAGGCTCAGCCTCTTGCTTCTCTTCTTGTCCAGTAGGTGGGTCCTCGAAAGATAAGTACGCATTAATTCCACTCAGTCGAGACGTCTTAGACCCCCTCCTTGAAGCATACATATGTTTTATTTCTTTCAGACAAGTTGTATTTAAGTTATAGCCGGAGATTTAAGAAGCAGCGGAATACCAGTTGTAGAAACCCATGGAGGTATAGGAATTAGGCGTCTTATTAGGGAGCTTGAAGACGGCCTTGGTGCAACCAACCACCGAATAGTACCAGGCCCTTGCCCCTTCATATAGATTGCCTATATCCGCCAGTTGAGGTCGAGCATTCCCGACGTATAGCTGGTCATACCTAAATTGTCGAACAAACCTATATAGTTGATAAGGCTCAATGAAACACTTGCCACCCTGCCTGAAGATCAAGTAGCCCGCCCTGATGTAGAGTAGCCAACAGAAAACACCCCCATTCAGCTGAGTGAATCCGTTAGGACCTACCACGTCTTGAAATGTTGCTCCATACACCCCACCTTCAAAATCAGGGAAGCAATGGAAAATGTGATAATTGGTGTCCCGCGACAAGATCTGCCGAATCCTAACCATGTAAGTCCCCTCCTACTTTGCAGATTCCAATCGTTGTATAAGTAGGATGAATGAATCACCTTGAGGAGAAGCCGCACTCATCAATGAGGGACAATGGGACACATACCTGTTTCCGGTAAAAGTTGCTGTTTTCATTACTTGTTCTCTTTTTCGAGATCTGTTACAACTTCAGGCGTTACAACAGAATTTAAATGAAAACAAAAGATTACAACTTAAACGAAAATAAACACGAGAGCTCGGTTTGGTACGGTCTCGCTTGCGTGGGTTGTTGGCCTGTGACGGGGACGTCGATGTCCGTGGACCGCCGACTCTTCAAGATCCTTGCCGATAAAATCCGGCAGAGTTTCGTCTATCCGCGTAGGATATAGAAACAGAACCTCGTCGATCCGCGCAAGATCTAGAGGTTATAAGCGTATATCTCGGCTAAAACGAGATAATAGCTCTTCTTAGTGTCACCGCAAAGGAGCAACACTAAGGATCAGAGAGGGGGGGTGAATGAACCTTGATGAAGAATTCCGACTCCTCACTCCGGCAGGGCTTCGCCGCTTCAGACTTTAGAATTTCAGATCTCGAGGATAATCCCAAGACCGGAAATTCTTCTCCAAGAGCTAAATCAGCACCAAAATCAAGAGCCCCTCACAAAGGAGGCCTAGGGGGCTATTTATAGCCAAAAGGAGAGGGGGGGGCTGATATGGACACCCCTAAGAGGAGAGACACCCCCCTAGGGGTGTCTTGGCCAAGCCGGGACACCCCCCATGGGGTGTCTCGAGCCAGCCGAGACAGCTTCGTGTGTCCCCGGTTCAGCCCGGGGCTGTGCCGTTGTCCCGCCGTTGACTCGCCGTTGACTTTTTGTCCGAACTCGGATTTGGGTGATTTCGGATGCGTTGGAATCGTGACGGCGAGCTCTGTAAGCCCCGATGGTTGGATTATCTGTGGGGTGGTCGAGGCGCAGCGGGCGTTGATCTGATTGCAGTGATAGCGGGGTTTTCGGTCAACCCGTATCCTTGCGATTCTGACATTCTGTCGGTTCACGTAATCCGTCGGTTTGCTTCAGTCGCTCACCGGCATCATTTGAGCTCTTGTGAACCGGGTAGTGACGTTCGATCGCCGCTCGTTGACACCGAGCTATGTTCGGGGACCTATCGGCAATTTTTGATGCCTACAATACCAAGCCATTAGTTAAGTATAAGGCAATTGCACCCGGGGATTAGGAGTTTTAAAAGTCTTGCCCTCGCCCGACTCTACTTCCATGACATTAAAAAAATCCACGGCTAGCTCATAGAACCTGTTCTGTATATGGCACACTATTACGGAAAGAAGGTTCAGCAGCTTTCCATGCGCCAAAAGAACGGCTGGGTAAATCACCTTAGCGACAAGAGCATCAATTGGCCTGGTAGGGATGACGCATTTCTTTAGCCACAACATCAGGAACCCCGCTAGTAATGCTATATCTGAGATAGGGATCTTAGCTTGATAGTGAAAGCTTTCAAACTCCATGTAAGTAGGAAAAATATCCTCTTTGGCTTCATTTGTATAATGGGAGGTAGCAGCATCAATTCGGATTTGAATCTCCTCCAAAGTACTCGCAGACAATCTAGTCACTGGAGCTCCCTTATCTGTCAAATTTTGGAACAAATACTCTGTCCAAGATACTTATTTTACACCACTTCCCCGATTCCCTATCTATTACATGCAGATATAAAAGTGACACATAACTTCCCAGAGCGTGGAGTAAACTTCAGGGCTGATTTTTCTCAAAATTTTAAGTTCCGTTGATTCTGGAACAAATTCTTCATATGATAAATCCCTAAGAAGAAGACCTGAGATGTCATGCATCTCATGAAGAGCAAAACCCAATTCCCCTACTAGAGTAAAGAAGGTACAGGTCTTAGGATTATATCTTTCCAATATGGAGAAGAAGTGATAGTGGCTCTGGATGATCCCGTATTTAGTAGCCCTCACAGGAATCTTTAGCCCATCTTGAGTAAGGGGTGTCTCCAACTCCTCCAAAACGAAATTAGTCATTCGGGACCACCACCCTGTCACCGGAGAGTGAACCCAGCAATGAGACCTAAATCCTTGGGCGGGAAATTCCCCTTTCTTTGGCATAAATCTCTTGACAAAAGTATTCACCAGACTAGCCACTTCACCGACTGGGTATTCTTCAGCAAACAAGCCTGGTCGTAAGACTGTTACTTGTCTGTTATAACCCACTATACGGACCCCTTGGAAAGTTAAAGTCCCAAGAGCAACTTCGTCTTGTTCCTTGACAAGGTCCCAATCCATGCGTCTTGGGATGGAAGCACACTGGAAATATGATATGAGTTACATCCTCTTCATATCGGGCAAGAAGAGGTGACGGTCCCCAACTTTCCTCAGCCACTTACAATCCCCGTCATAAGTGACATCTGCTTCAAAGTCAACAAAATCTCCGAAGAGGAATGCTAGTTTGACTAATGGTTTACGGCTTAGACTTTCAAATTTTACGTCCGTAACCAGAATCCGAAAAGTCTCAGAAGAAGCCTGATTGATTGTTTCCACATGGTCCTTCTCAGTAAGACAGAAAACAGGAAGCTCTTGGCGTAGATTGAATGTCATGTTTTGATCTACGCCACCTTCATGACCAAAATGATGGTGAAAAGGGAGAGGTTCATTGGTGTGACGCATTGCAAAAGCAAAGAAAATGATCAGTCAAAGTACAAAGCAAAATCAAATGCGGAGGTCGAGTCCTATATTAGAAAAATCGAACGCGGAAGTTGAATCCTACGACAGAAAAATTAAACGCAGAGATCGAACCTCACGTTAAAGGAACTTTAAGCGCAGAAGTCGAAACCCCCTACGCTTCAAATTCTAAAAGACAGAGTTCCAACCATGCATTATTGAAACAAGTTTCCTTGTTGATTCAAAGTTCAGAACTCGCTGTAGCAAGTTTTACATCCACCAAGGGCACACTTACTACCGATTAAGGGAAACTGAGGCGACGGCACGCCTGCCTGAGTCACAACGTCGCCGGCCGGTGAAGATGGTAGTGAACTCTGAGCCGTGATGACGACGTGTTTGATGGGTCGAGAGATAGTCTTCTTCCTGGACGCCATTGATTTCGTTAGGTGGTAGATATGAACAATGTTCACCGAATATAAAAATGAAAATCTTCGTTGAAAATTCGGGGAAAATGGCGAAGAGTCGAGTGACTCTTGATTTGACCCCAGCGGTCTATTTATAAACAGTTGTGAACTGTTAAATCGAGATGAGATTCTAGGCTAGAATCCTACCCAAACGCGATCCTCGCATCAGTGTTGGTTGAACTTCTGAACGTAGGGTTCACTTTTGCGTTACGATTCTTCCCGCGTTCTAATTCTCAAGTGCAAAGTTCACCTACGTGTTTTGAACACCACAAAAGCAACGTCTCGACAACCGAGGCTACGACACAGTTTCAAATAAATAAAGAGAGACCAACATCGGCCATCAAGGTGATCAAAGCAGAGAAGAAACTGGCGTATGACAAGCAACTATGTAGCCTCTTGGATGAGTATAGATAGATTACGGTCAACGATGCTAAAATCGTCAAGCTCGATCCATCATATAACTAATTCTCCTAAATAGCTTAACATTTCCACTAAGATTAATGAAGCCAAAAGCTGCACACAACTCATTCTCCTAAATGACTTAACATTCCCATCAAGATTAATGAAGCCAAAAGTTGCACACAACTCATTCTCTTAAATGGCTTAACATTCCCACTAAGATTAATGAAGCTAAAAGCTGCATGTCGAGTTTTCATCAATGTTTACAAGAAGTTTATGGACAACTGAATATACCTCATCACAGATCAAGTAAAGTATTTCAAGGATCCAGAAAAATTCGTTGTCATCATCATTCTTATTTGGTTCGTCAGCAATGACTTGGGCTTTAGCTTGTTTGACTAATTTCATTGTCACCAAGACACAAAAGTTATCTTGTTTGGTTTAAGGAAGTAGAATCATGACATTCCGGCAACCAGGTTTGTGATGTCTTCTAATCAGACGAATCAAGCAGCCAATCCATCAAACTTTGGGATCTAAAGTATTTTAAAAATTCTTCCCAGTCAACCGTGAACTTTCAAAAACTTTGAAGGGGGTTTTGTAGGCTGTCTAAAAATCATAATAGATAGCTGATCCCCATTAAGTTTTAATGATGAGAGTTACAATCCGACGACTTTCATATCTTAATGATGAAAGTTACAATTAGATGACTTTCATGTCAAAATATGAAAACTACAAATGGAGGACTTTTCACATAGATCGAGAAGAGTTACAATTCAACGACACTTCCGACAACTGATGAAAACTCTATTCAGTGGTCTTCACAATCAACTGTGAGAGTTACAATCTGACGACTTCCACACCTCACAACAGCTAAAGCAAAGATTACTGAACAATAGTCTTTGCAACGCTCTACAGAAGAGGTTACAAGTCAACTAGCCTTTTCTAAACGCGGAATTCATCTTCACGTTTTGATTCTTAAAACGCAGGTGACCCCGCATTTCCAATTCACAACAAACAAAATGCGGGTGGCCATCATGTTTTTCAACATCAGCAGATATCCAACTCCATGTCTCCTGTCTAAGACACGGAGTTAAGGTCTGAAACACTGATTTGGGCATTTGACTTATTCAAACATGAGCCGAACGGTTTCAGAACCGTTTCTTTCCCACGATTTGAGGAAATCACGCCCACTTAGGAGCGGATTAAGGGGGTAGTTACAACCCCTTATCCTCCTATAAAACCTTAACAAACTCAACAGAGGAGAAGGTTCAGCTTTAGGAGATTGGTGGGTAAAGAAGAGATCGGATTTCTCATAGAGAGAGCGTCGGCTGATTCTTCTTGGATTGTCGACAACAGGAAGATCTGATCTTGGAATATCTTTCAGCAAACAAATCCACTTGGCTATTAACTGAATTTTTAGTTCAAACAACTCTTTTCAAAGAGTTTCAACTCGTTCTAAGTTCTTAAACACGTTAAGAGTTCTCCATCAAACATGCCACACAAGTTAATTGTTCCCATGAGATAAGACGGTCGGATCGTCAACGGAGAGCAAATTCGACGCGAGCATTCGAATGAAGCAGTCTATCGCTACTGTGAAGAAGCCAGAATTAAATAAAGGGGAGAATCCAGATCATTCTCCTCTCTTTTGTAATTAGAATCCAAATTATAATTAAGATCGAGAGAATACAAGTTAATTTTATTTCATTCTTTTTACTACAAATTTTCCACCAAACACTAATGACTAACATTAACATCTTGCTGTTAATCATCATAACTAATACATAAACATAACAGCTAAGACATAAGTATTTTAGACGATAAGTGTTACCATCTTACTGAACCATAGGCTTCATTATCATACCGGATAGCTCCAGTTGTGCTCTCTTTACTATGCCAAGCTTTACTGTAATTAATCTTGTTGCCGTACTATGATAGAAAGTCATTCTTGATATCAATTGGCGGAAGCTCTGACCTAACCTTCAAAATAGTTTATATTTGGGTCGCAATGAATCTGCGGGATGCCCTTGATTTACCTACATTAGCTCTATGTTGACTGCAAGTGTGAATAGCTTGAAATTTCTTTATAGACATAGTCGATCAATTTCAAAGTGCAAGAGCAAAAAACGTCCAAGGGCACTTGTGGGTGCCCTTATATCGGCAATGCACTCTTATATATTTTTGTTCATTATGGTAAAAATTATACTCGAACATTTCTACTATGGAATAGTATTGAAGTGTTAATCTTACTTTAGAAACACTATTAAATTTTTATCCCTCTTTAAGTATGGTTGGGTGCCACTCAACTGGGATATTAGTTTGGTTGTTAATCATATCATCGATCATCATGATAGTATCCTCAGAAGGATTGTCATTAGGAATACACTCATAATTACATAATTGACTAAGCATAGTAGATGTGCATTGGGAATTTACTGCCAAAATTATATTGTAAAGGTGAAAAGATAGTATTAGATTAATACGATAGACAAACAACTTTTGTACTTAACAATCAACTATAAATCTTAGCAACTAGCTAATATGGTTAACAACTAACTCAGAACCTTCCCAACTAATGTATAAGGTTAATAGCTAACTAAAATTAAATAACTAACTCATAAGGTTAACAATCAACTAAAAACCTTAACAAATCTATAAGGTTAACAGCTAACTATAATATTCACAACTATCTTATAAGTTTAATAGCCAAATAATAACCTCAACAACTAACCTATAAGGTTAACACCCAATTAAAAACCTTAACATCTAAATATACTTTTAAACTCTATAAAAAATGTGATTGCTTACACATTTTCGAGAGATCTTTGATTGTTCTGAGAAGTTGAAGAATCTAAAATTGTGGTAGCATACAAGTTAATGTCAGTAAATCTATTATGAAGTTAATACTTGAACATCAAGTTCAGGTCATCATTTTCAATTGTAAAACTACATTTTCTCACTTTGCGATTCGAATTTTAAATACAAAGATTATGAGGGGAGTTTAAGCGTTTGCGATACTTGATGCTTTGGATGCTCCTGGTTTCACAAAATGCTACAGTCCAAGGTGAACCCAATGATTTCAAACCTGCCATGCACCCATACTATGCAAAGATACATTTTACCATCATAACAATATCTCTCTAATGGAATCAAACAACAATTGTAGGTACAAAACAAGCAAATAAAAGGTAACAATGTACCGAACATGATAAATAAAGAAGAGATATATGAGAATAGTCAGTAATCATATTCCCAACTGAAATACAATGAAATACAACCGATACTAGAACAAATGTAAGATGTCTCAATACACAGAGTCAAATGAAATACTATTAAGGCACACTGCCTTCTCAAAATAAAATACAACTCTAAATGTCTGAAAAAAATCAACACGAACTACTATCGAGCATAAAATAAATTACTAATAAAAGATGGAAGCTAATCAGCATCTCTATCAACCTACCACTCTCTGTGTGCCTGATTCGCTGCTTGAAAAGTAGGGAAACAACGAGCGTTAAAGCACTAGCAAGATTATATCCACCACCCCTAGGGGGAGGGGGTAGGAGTATATAAGAAAATACAGTTAGTACATATAGATATAAAAATCATCTATCCTGAACTAAGCGGAAATTGATATTTAGAAATTTACAACACGAGAATGGGTACTCAAGTAAAATAATCCAAATAATGAAACTCTCATATATATACCTCGTATCTCAAATTGTGAATTGCTAAATACCAACTCCAAATCCTATGAATAAAAACAACGAGCAAGAAAAAAAACTACAACTCCAAATCTCTACCATAATAAGTCATGTCAAAATCTCAAACTATCCTCGGGTAGTTGGCGTAGTCATAGGGAAAAACTATCCGATACAATTATCTTACGTAGATCAAACCATGTATGCTAATCTCAGTGTAACACCCTACTCTCGGGTAATAATACGAAAACATGATTGCAAGCTGTATAAAGCTCTACATGAAATAATGATACTATTGTAAGGCCATCACTATATCCAGTGTTCCCACCTTACTCAATCGCTCTGGGGAGATAGGTAAATCATCATATTCCGTAATGATGCGTAACAGATGATCACCCTCCAGAGTATAAGCATACTAGCCTAATCCAGGACCTATGATCACCCTAGAGTGTGGTCCATTTACGGTCTCATTGCGGTATCCTAACAAACTCTAAGTGTAGTCCATTCTCGGTCTCATTACGGAATCCCGACTAACCCACTAGAATCCACAACTATCGTGAAATGCAATATGCATGTCAAACTCTAACATGATTAATACAACATATATTACTTACCACAACGTCTCATACAAACACAATTAAATACATGTATTCTAATGTTCACGCACGTGTCTTGATGTGTAGACTCAACCTCGTATTCACTAACGACTCACAAAGAAGGAAAACACATTCACAATCTCACGCTGGGAGACCGAGTGACTCATCTCGGTCGATCGAATGCATGTATAAAATATGCATACATGAGCCAGGGCTGATCGGTCGACCAAGGCTTATGCGTTGGTCGACCGACCAGAGACCAAAACTCAGGTTTTGTAGTTTTGTTTCAGTTCACTAGGGTTTGCCTTTATCTCATATAATTCGATGTAAAAACATATAAAACACATTATAAGAACTTATTTAACGTTATTTGGGATTACTTAACCATTTGAGATATGATTAATATATTAGATGAATTGCACAAACCCTAAACATGTTTATGTACATCAAAAACGTTATGAAAACCATTTAAATCTCAACAAAAACTCATATTCAATTGCTTTCAGATTCTAAAATACATTAGAGAATTCATTTATCACTTTTTAAAACAAAAAGATCAGATATTTATATCATATACTTTAAAGAACTATCTTTGTACACAAACTAGGGTTTTAGGCTCAAGAAAACCAATTAAAAACTCATTAAAACCAGTTAAAAATGGGTGTAGGAGTGGAAGAGATTTGAATGAGGTAGAAGATGATTGTTTGATTTTTAGGTAGGAATTAAGTTGGAGGGAACTTGGATTCCCTCCTCCAAAATGCCTTTCTAATCGGCATTAAATGCATATTTTCTCTCTCTTGCTAACTTTCATGGGTATTTTCATCATGATATCAAAATATGGTACATTAGTGGTATTTTAGTTGTCTAGAGGGGGTAAGGAGATAGAAACTTAGGTTTTGGGTGTTTTTGTTTGTTGATTAGGTCTTTGTTGGAGGGCAGGTTGGGGGATTCCATTCTCCATTTTGGGGGCTACAAGTATTTTTTTCGTAAAAATAAGTGAGTTTGAACATGTAAACATATAATTTGAAAATACTTTTGATTACTTATTGTAATTAAAATTTTAATCTTGTCTTGTTATTTGCATATAGAATTTTACTCTGTTTTTTTATTTGAAGATATTCCAAAGATTTAAAACTATATCTTTTGGGTTTTTTACCTATACACCCTCCATGTCTATCTTATTTGCAAGTTTATCCTAAAAAACTGACTATTTGCTAATTACCTCGCGTTCTAAACACCTCTCTCATCTCATATTAATGTTAACAGAGGAAGAATAGTTTCATAAAAATATCCTTCTCTCTTCATTTCTCACTACTATACTACGGTGTGTTCCATCTAAGGTTATCGTAATTCAATCTCAGAATATAGAGGCATCTTAATTAGTTAATGGTTAGATTTGGTGGACAATATGCAAATACAATAAATTCGGAGGGTTTATATGCAAAAAACCAAATATGTTTTTTATTACTTAATTTCCATTAAAATATAGATGAATAATGAATGTGATTTGAACATTGTAACAAGTTTATTAGGAGTATTATACTTCTGGATGCAAGATAACATTTAAATTTATGAGATTCTATTGCGACGGAGGAATGAATAATATCTAATATATTGTTATTTTTAAGCAATTTTTCTATTTATTCAAGTCCGTAGCAACTCATTGTCAGTTCAAAACATTTTTTTATACGCAACAACTTCAAAAAGTGACATCATCATTGTATAAGGACAAAATTATGAGTTAAGATTTGATTAACTAAACACATTAATATAATCTAAAAGTGTGACATTGATATATTATTTATTTAATTCAATTAGTAAAACAATGATATTTTTCTATTCTAACCAATTAGATATCAACCATCATGTCTGGAGCCAATATCTACCATTCAGTTAATGTGACCAATGTATTCTCCTCTATTTAATCCAAGGCACGTTGTATTCTACTCTACTCTCTAGACCGAACATGCAACAATATGCACATATATGAGCAAATGACACTAAATCTCCAAGAACTCTTAGCCTTTTCGAGTGGTTAAATTACTAAATTGGTATTTTAACTTGACCCTCTTAATTAAGTTGTATACTACTATACTAGTGATAATTAAGTTCTTTTTTGTTGCTGACAGCCAAATTTTTTAGGTGAGCCCCCTCACGTGGCCTAATTTAATTATAATTTTATCACTGATGTGGCACTGGACATCTTTTTTTTTTTTTTGATAGAAAAACAAGGGATATACCCTGTTCAATTAAAATAAAAGTGTTTTGTACAAAAGTTGGATATGAAATGTATCCTGATGTTAGATAACAGTAGGCTTAATTCAAAATAACTAGGGATGTATGACCTTCTTCTTTCAGGGATCCATGAAGGTGAAGAGAGGGCCTTGCCGTCATTCACCGTTGACATAGATACAAGAAAGAACCAAAGCCAGCCATACATATAATTATATGAACTAAAGTACTGATGTCTAACAAGCTACAAAAATATTAACAGCTAACCATGTAGTATATACAAGAAAAACTCCCCCAAAAAGCTATCTAGGCAGACTAAACAACACATATTAGGAACTGCTTCGAGGAAGAGGATTGTTTTCCAGCATATCCAAAACTTGTTGAGCTCTTGTACCAGATTTAGAATCTGACCAATCATACAAACAAGAGATTGCATTGTTAATGATAGATAGATGACTGAACTTTGCTTGCTCAAAAAGATATTTATTCCTTGCAATCCAAATACTCCAACATATTGAAGAAAAGATAGAACGCCATAGAATTCCTTTAGTACTTTGCAATTTCACCAAGATTTGAATAAAATCTCCATGAGAAGATGGCCATTGAGATGAAAATAAGTAATTTCTGAAATGATCCCAAACCTGATTAGAAAACGGGCAAGAAAAGAAAAGATGGTCTTTAGTTTCCAGTTGAAGAGAGCAAAAAGAGCACATAGAGATACTTTGCCGCCTTTTTTCAGAAGATTTTCTTTGGTGTTCAATCTATTGTGACATATAAGCCATGTGAAAAACTGTACCTTGCTAGGCAGAATTTGATTCCAGGATAGATTGTAATAAGATGATTTGACACCTCTCAAAATAAGAAATCTGTATAGAGAATTAACTGAGAAGAATCCATTTGTTGTAAGGGACCACTTGGGTTGATCAGGCTGATTACAAATCTTGTAATTCCTTAACAAATGTGTGCGTTTAACTCTGTCAGTTTGAGAAGTATGTGATATACATCTCCTCAACAAAGGTCTCCATTTCTAGCTATCATTCTGATGAAATCCTTAACTTCTAACAACTGAATTATTAGAATAGGAGAGAGTATATAAGGATGGAAAGAGGCTAGATAAAGAATTATTGCCTGTCCATTTGTCCTCCCAAAAACGAATTTGTTCACCAGATCCAAGTGACCATATAACATGATGAAAAAATCAACTTTAACAGCCATGACATCATTCCAGAAAGTTGAATTTAAGGGGTTCGATCTTAAAGACTGAAGAATTTTACCTCTGCTCAAGTATAAATGATTAAGAAAAGAGCCAATAAACGAATTTCTATCAAGGCATTTCCATAGCCATTTAGATAAAAGTGTTTTATTGAAGGTATCAATGTTCTTGACTCCCAAACCACCTTCAATTTTACTTAGGCAAACTCTCTTCCAACTAACCAGGCATTTCAATCTATTAGTTTCTTCTTTTCCTGTCCATAGAAAATTCCTCCTGATTTTATCAATTTCTTTGATAAGCCATTTAGGTAATTTATAAAAAGACATGAAATAAAGAGGAATGGATGAAAGCACTGAATTCAAAAGCACCAATCTACCTCCAAATGACAAATAATTCCTCTTCCATGAAGCAAGTCTTTTATGAAGATTGTCTAACAATGGTTGCCAATCTGATTTTGATAATTTCCCATATTTTAGAGGTAAACCAAGATATTTGATGGGTAAGGATTGGTTTTTGCAATTGAGGGCTGATGCTAAAAAAGCTCCTCTTTGAGAATTTTTACCAAAATAAATCAAAGAAGATTTAGAATAGTTGATCCCCGATCCAGATATCTCTTCAAAGATATAAAGAATGACTTTTAAAACAGATATTTCTTTGAAAGAACTCTTGGTGAAAAGAATTGTGTCATCCGCAAATTGCAAACTCCTTATATGATTTAAAGGTTCCTTAATACCAAGATTAGATAAAGTTCCCTCTTCCACATTATTCATGAGCATTCTATTAAGGACATCAACTGAAATATTAAATAGCATTGGTGATAAAGGATCACCTTGCTTAAGACCCCTTTTACAGTTGAAAAATTTTGTAGGAGATCCATTAACTAAAACAGCACAGCTTGATGAGGAAATGACATGAAAGATCCATGAGCACCATTTAGGACCAAAGCCTCTTGCCTTAAGAAGATCAATGAGGAAGGACCAGTTAACAGAGTCAAAAGCTTTTGCAAAGTCAATTTTCAACATTGAGACTTCTTTCTTCCTCTTAGAACAGAAATGAATTAATTCATTAGCCATCATAATAGAGTCTAAAGTTGATTTCCCAGATTGAAAGGCAGACTGAGTTGGAGAAACCAAGGAAGACATAAAAGGGGATAGCCTAGAAGCAAGAATTTTGGTGAAGATCTTGAATAAGCAGTTGATTAGACTGATTGGCCTGAAATCCTTAATCAAGGAACTGTCTTTAAGCTTAGGAATGAGAGTTATATAAACCCTATTTACTCTGTGAAGAGAGGATGGATCCGGATGAAAATAATTCATAATGTTGATAAGATCATGCTTAATAACACTCCAGAAATTTTGATAAAACAAAAAAGAAAACCCATCAGGGCCTGGAGCCTTATTAGGATTCGTACTGAAAACTGCTGCTTGAATTTCTGTTTCTGAGAAAGGAGCTTCCAAGGATGATAGATGCAATTCCTGATTAGGATATAAGGATGTCCAGTCAATTGATAAGTGACTATCATTAGCTTTACCAAAAATATTATGATAATAATCAAAGAAAGCTTGACGAATTTCCTGTTCTTCAGAAGATCATGGCCTTGATGAGAAATAGAAGTAATGTAATTTGACTTTCTGTGAAAGGAAGCTGTTTTGTGAAAAAAAGAAGTATTTGCATCCCCTTCTTTTAGCCATTGGATCCTAGATCTTTGATGCCAATATGATTCCTCCTCCTTAATAAGCAAAGTATAGGAAGATTTTAAAGATTTCCTTTCATTGAATTCAGTGTCAGACAGAGGCCTAGATTCCTCATGTAAATCAAAAAAATGAATTTTTGATAGAAGATCAGATTTCCTTTGAGAAAGAGAACCAAGAATATTTTTCTTCCACCATTTAATTCTTCTTTTTAGGAGCTTTAGTTTCATAATGAAGATATCAACAGAAGAACCTTGACATACAAAAGAGTTCCATGATTCAGAAATGAAAGGAATAAAATCCTTGTGATGAAACCAACTCTTATCAAATCTGAATAATGATATATTTTGTTTAATACCTCCACTATCAAGAATAATTGGAAAATGATCAGATCCAATGGAAGGTGGAGAATATTGTAAACATGAAGGAAATTTCCTTTCCCATTCAGAGCAAACTAAAAATCTATCCAATTTGGCCATAGATGGATTTAGACGTTTGTTTGACCAGGTGAAAGCTCTACCACATAGCGGAAGATCAATAAGAGATGTTGAGGAGACAAAATTTCTAAAAGAATTAATGTCACTAGAGGAACCAGAACCTCCTAGTCTTTCATCCGAATATAGGGTGGAATTGAAATCACCACAAAGAACCCAAAGACCTTGAATAACTTTGCACATTCTACTAAGTTCCCACCAACAAACTTCTCTATCTCTAACGTGGCTTAGATAGTTAGGGTTATTAAAGATGAGTTTCAATTCAAATCCACATCAATAAATTCAACATTAAAATCACCCCCTATGTAATTCATGTTTGGACCAAAATCAAAGCACCCAGCATGTCTAAATTTGATCATAACATTACTAGTCAGCTATATAGTTTAAAATCAATAATAAATAACTCGTGAATTTCACAATTTCACACACATTGTAACCAAATTTCAAAAAAAACCCTAACTGTAATTAACAAAAAAACCCTAATTTGCACAAACCTTGCATTCTACTTCAATTATCTCAACATAATAATGCAAGTAACCCTTCTTCACTCAAAACCCACATGATATTGGGTTTCTGAGGGCTAACACAAATGCTGAGAGAAGGCCAAACACAATCTAAATAACGGCACAAATACAAACAAACAAATTTTACGTGGTTTGGCAAGCTGCCTACGTCCACGGGGTAAGAAGGGGATGAGTTTTCACTAATAGAGAAGGAGAGTACAAATAGAGATTACAAATTCACTCAAAATCTCTCAAACAAACCTCTCAAAACTCTCAAACAAAACTCTAACCAAATTGCTTAGAAAACTCTCTTTTCTGTGCACAAAACAAACCCCTTTTCAACTTTTTTTTTGAAACCGTTCCATATATATAGAAATCCTAAATCCAAAAAATATACTAGGAATTCTAAAACAAAAAAACAAAACACATTAGGAATCCTAATAACCTGTTACCAAAACTGATTTGGAATCATGTTACCAAAATAGATTAGCAATCCTAATAACCTGTTACCAAAATAAATTAGGAAACATATTAGGAACCTGCTATCCAACAATTCTCCACCTCGGCGAAGTTTTCCCAAAACTGAGCCGACACCAATACTAGCCAAATGTCTCACTTGTTGCGTCTAGTACGAAGTTGAACAAATCCACGACAACGGACTCAATCCACAATAAGTCAAAAACCCAAACGAGAATGCGAACAAACTCTAAATATCGGTATCAACTCAGCAAACTGGCTGCATCAAAATGACTGCCTACGTATCCTCTTGCCCAAGGAATCAAGCCTCACGTAGTTCACCAAATGGCCCCCAATGGCCCTCAATCAACTAGAAGGATTCTAAATCCTTCACGATCATCACCAACAAATTTGCAGCTGATAACTCTCCTACTGTCCTCAAAGTAAAATGAACCAAGCACCTCCACCTGCGGTGAACCAACGATCATAACCAAATCCGAACTGTGTCCACCAGCTACACCCAAATCAATAAACTTATCATCTACATCCATACTAACATGATCCCCAATGTGTGTCAACTCAGTTGGAATCCCAAATGATAAAGAATGATCCGAAGTACATGGAGTAATCTTTATCCAATGTGGAGTAGCATCACTCTCCATCCGCTGCGATATCTCAATTATCTGTCCAACACTCTCCACCTACTGAGAGTCAAATATGACAGTACTGCTCAGAACAATATCAAAATCCTATAACTGATAGCCAAACACGCCTTTGAATCCCAAATGTGCACTTGGATCATATTTCACATTCTCGATGTGACAATATGCTGGGCATCCAAATATCCAAAGCAACCCAAAATATGAAGCAGCTCTACCAGATCCAATGTGACGCCCCTGTTTTCACTCATGGCTGCAGTCCAAGGTGAACCCAGAGATGTCAAACCTGCCATGCACCCACACTGTGCAACAACAAGTTTCACCAATCACAGTAATTATTGGATATAGGTGTCCTGCAGGCAATAATTGTATATTATAACAGGACCTATATGAATATAACATCCTTGTTTAAAATAATAGTATGCTATTTTGGTCAGATTTATCTGGTATTTTAATACAGATAAAGTCCTTAGAATGATACTAGACTATCAGA
>BQKN01059413.1:50418-81250 GCA_022839385.1 Asparagus kiusianus
AATTAGGATGGTCTTATCTTGTATTTCATGCTCTCTACATGCTTAGCGTAATTATACATATAGTCTTTCGTTACGTATTTTGCATGTATTTAGCATGAATTTCCTTCAGTAATATCCTCTAGTGGGGTCAAATAAAAGCGTAGGTAAAAAACAGGCAAAGAAGTAGAACAATAATAATAGACATGATAAAGAGGATGATATCTCATAAATAAGGTCATGTCTTAACTGAAAATAAACTGAAATACATTTGGAGTCTGCAATAACATGCGATGTCTCAACATGAATCAAAACGGAAAGTCAAACTAAGGCACATTGCCTTTACAAAATGAAACTAAACTCTAAGTCTGAATAAAATTTAAAACTACAGTGGAGCCTCTAATAAATCTCTTGGGACAGCGACTATGCAAGAACTCCGTCATCTTGTGGCTCTCCGAAACCTCGAGCTACCCTGAAAGGGTATTTAAAAAAAAAAGAAATAACAACAAGAGCGTCAGAGCGCTACAGCAAGATCACCCCCATCCGCCCGCAAGGGAAGGGCTGCTAGAATGGAATGGAGGCTCTATCTCTTAAGTATAGTCTACCTATATCATTTTCCTCGTATCTAGCGGAATTAATATTCAGACACCTACAAAACGAGACGTAGTACGTTGAGCGAAATAATCCAAATAAGGAAACCCTCATGTATATACCATATGTCCCGAATCGTAAACATCTAAACATTAATACTGAAATAAGAATAAACAATCTAATGAAACCAATAATTAGAGATCCATAACACGAGACTGGTACGTCGAGCGAAATAATCCAAATAAGGAAACCCTCATGTATATACCATAAGTCTCAAGTTGTGAATCTCTAATCATTGATCCCAACTAAGAAGTAAAAAAAGACAGTAAAAGAAATAAGATATCAACACATTGTATTTATAATATCTTCCACAATCACTGGAGAGATAGAATAAAATACTAACACATAATTTGTATACTTTCAAAAGTAACGTATCTCAGTTATATAGTTCAGTGATAGGTCGTATTTATAATCAGCATCTACCATACTTAGGCTATCAAGTAATTGTCTCAGTGCAACGGACTACCCTGTAGGTATACTGAACTATGTACACGGCTCATTAGTCTCATCACGATCTTAGTGTATAACATGAGTGCGGGATGGACTACCAAATAGGCATCCTAGAAATACGGCTCACGAGCCTCATCGCACCCTAGTGCGGGACGGGCGGCTAGATCAAGCCTCCTAAAATCTGACTCAATGGCTTGTACATGTGGAATATCGACGCACTATCTCATGTAGTACTGAATTGAGCTCATCAACGATATCCACCTCATATAAATCTTTGTACCTCTGGTATGTCGATGCACTATCCCATATAATATTGAGCTATGCTCATCAATGATAGTTACCTCATGTATAAACCGTGTATATCTGGTGTGTCGACGTACTATCTCATATAGTACTAAGCTGTGCTCATCAACAACATTCAGCTCATGTATAAACCATGTATATTTGGTATGTCGACGCACTATCCCATATAGTACTGAGCTGTGCTCATCAACGACATCCAACATGTATATGAACTATATCTAATTCAAATATGATCAAGTTAAAATTTATCATAATCCCCTAGAGATTCTTAAATGTATAACACAACATATTCATGACTATACTTATAATATCAAGAGGCTCAAAACTCCGCGAACGCACCTCAAAACGGCGCAACACAACTCCACAAAACGAGCAGGAAAAACAGACGTGATATCTATTAGTAAAACAAGCATATCTTTCTCTAGGAAAACTATTTTTACAAATGGTTTTCTGTTTTGAAAACTAGATTCACACATCGTTTAGATAACATAAGTTTGGTTTAGTTTGGAGTTCATTTGTTATCCCAAATCTCCAGTTAAACATTATATATGTGCATCTGTTTTTCTGCAGGACATGTTATTAGTAAAAAGATCATATCTTTCTCTATACAAATGAATTTTAAGATTTGTCTTTTGTTTTAGAAACTAGATACATATATCTTTCATTTGGTACTAGTTTGGTTAAATTTAGAGCTTATTTTCTATATTAAAATCTCAGTTAAACATGATACAATTGCTGTAGTTTTTTACAGAAAATATTTATTTAGTACATCTCTTAAATTTCTCATATATAAATGAAATTATGAAAAACTCTAATGATCATGATCATGATACTATCATAAATAGAAAAAAAAAATTACTAATCTAGCATTGGTTTATGTTTTAATATCAAAAATTTAAATTTTATCACATCATGTTAAGATTCAAGCATGAAAACACATATTCAACATCATGTTAAACATCTAACTAGTTATTTAACTATGGGGAAGGGTTTGGGTGAAGATAATCTTGCCTTAGATGTTGTTCTAAGCCTCTAAAATAACCAACAACTAAAAAGAAGTGCAACCAAGCCGTTTTCCCCTTGCTACACGTTGATGGTCTCGCCCTCGTGTCAATATTTGCTTCATTAAGCTCTCAAAATTCTCAACTTTAGGGCTAGGGATTTAGAGAGAGGAAGAGAGGCTGCTAGGATTTGAAACTCTGATGTAAGGATATTAATTTTTATAAAATATATATTTATATATATGCAAACCCGAAATAAACCCGTTTGACCCGAACCAAGAATCCTAATCTGACTAGAAACATAACCTTCGGTATTTTGGCCATAACATTCACGTCTGACCTCGGAATGAGGTAATCTAAGAATTGTTGGAAAGCTCTTGAAGTTGTCTACAACGTTTATCTTTTACGTTTTTCCAAATTCCAACTATATCTGTGAGTAAAAATATAAAATCTCTTTTCTGGTCATAAATTTCCAGATTTATACATCGAGCATGAATTGTGCATTTGCTCTTATATATATACATATATACATTGAATTGATCTCAAACCAATTCCTAGCATACTCAAATATCATAATATGTTATTTATAAATATATAACATATTTATTATTATTTATCACAAAATATTTAAATTTTTTGGGGTTTTACATTCTCTCCTCCTTAAAAGAATTTCGTCATCGAAATTCAGAAATCATACTTAAGCAAATAATAATACTAGAAAAGCATGTAGAGGGTCTAATTTAACCCGTAAACATAAACATCTCAGAATATTTACTTTTGATAAGCATATAGGGATATTTATATTTAACAATCTAGGATGACTATATTCCCACTCAACCCTTAATCGAATAGATCTAGTACGTTGGGTGAAAAATCCAAACAAGGAACCCCCCATATATATACCATGTGTTTCAAAAGATTAAGAATTAAACAGAAATATCCTCATTCTAGTAATAAATCTAAATATAATCACACAAATAATCGTACACATAAATCAATCCACTTCCTCAATAAGTGCAGGAAGTCACGCGACATAACATATTTGCGCTCCCGAAAATCATCTTCGATGTCTACACTTAACCATCTAAAATATAAATACCCCCACTTAACACCTAACTAAATGGAACAAGTACATGGAGTGAAAACTCCAAACAAGGAACCCCTCATATATATACCATATGTTCCAAATACTTAGGAGATAAGTGGTAATACTCTCATTTTAGTGTTAAGTATAAACATCGCCATACATGCAACCATAAGCCATAAACAAGTCATACAAAAATTTAATTTACTAGATCAAACAGGTGTGGGTAGTCACGATGTATACCCTCCTCGCGCTCCCAAGAACCTCCTCAACTCCTTTCCGGTTTCGCTGAATTGTCACAAAGGGAAAACATCTTATTTCTAAATTTCTTGTCTTCTCTAGTAAGCATACAAACTTGGATTTCAATCGTAATCAGATCATTCTAAAGCTAAGTCTTCAGTACATTTATCATTCGCTGCTGCTCTACATCATGAAAGTGCTTCCTAAGCATAGAAACATGAAATGCATTGTGTATACTAGACATCGATGCTGGAAGATCTAGTCTGTATGACACAGCTTCAATGCTTTCCAAAATCTGATACGGTCCAATGTATCTTGGCGTAAGCTTTTTCTATCTCCCAAATTGTTAAACACCTTTCACATGTGATACCTTCAGCCTAACCAAATCTCCAATCTAAAACTCCAAGGGTTTTCATCTCTTATTAACATAGCTCTTTTGTCGACTCTAAACGGCTAGAATCTGATCTCTGGTCAATGTTACTTCCTCAGTAATCTGTCTCATAAGCTCTGGCCCAAGTATTAAACTCTTCTTCGGCTCTACCCAACATATAGGCGATCTGTAAGGTCTCCCGTATGATACTTCATACGAGGTCATACCTATTGTCACTTGATAATTATTGTTCTAAACGAACTCTATCAATAAAATATGATCCTCCCAGCTACCTTGAAAATCAAATAACACAAGCCCGTAATTTGTTTTCCAACATCTGATTTACTCTCTTCATCTGACAATCCGTCTCAATTTGATACTGTCGTATCTGGAACTCCACGAAGTTGAATAGTCTCCTGAATAAATATCCTCCCTGGAATAAAATATGCTGACTTTATCAGTCTATCAACTATCATCCCAAACTGAATCATTCTCTTTCTTCGACTTTGATAACCCTACAATAAAGTCTATAGAAATGTCCGCCCACTTCTACTCCGAAATGGGTAAAGGCTGATGTGTTCCTATCGGTCTCTGATGTTCCGCCTTTACTCACTGACAGGTAAGATACTTAGCTACATACTCTGAAATCTTCCTACGCATATCACTCTATCCAAGAGTGTCTCTTTAGGTCCTTTTACATCTTAGGGGTCTCTGGATGCACTGTGTACCGAGTACGATGTGCTTCATCTAGCGACTCCCTCTTAAGCTCTGCATTGGCTGGCATAACCAATCTGTCCTTCATCTGTAGATTTCCATCTGCTCCAATGGTCCAATAGTCTTAGGCTCTTTGGAAATTTCCTCCTTTTGGATCTGAATTCAATAGTTTTCTAACTGAGTTCTGACAACTCTGACACTCCAAGCTGGCTGCACTGGCACAGTTCCCTACAATGCACTGGTTCTACCAATCTCATATCTAAAATCACATTGGCTAAGAGTGAGAATATCTTAATACAACGAGCACCTCTAAGCCGAAACCCGATGTTAACATTTCTTACTCAAGTCATCTGCTACGACATTTTCCTTCCCAAGATGATACTGAATCGCGGACTCGTAGTCCTTAATAAACTCAATTCAACTCCTTTGTTTCTGGTTGAGTTCCTTCTGAGAAAAAAGATACTTAAAACTCTAATGTCTATGAATAATTCAAACTGTACTTCATGTAAGTAAAGTCGCCATGACTTCAGTGCAAATACCACTGCTGCTAACTCCAAGTCATAAGTGGAAATAGATCTACTCATGTACTCTTAATTATTGTGAGACATATATTACTACTCTCTGAGTCTGCATCAAAATGTCTCCTAACTCTGCCAATGATGTATTTGTGTAGACCACAAATATCTTGTCGTTGCTCGGAATAGTTAAAACTGGCATTGTAGATGATTTATCCTTCAAGGTATCAAAGGCCTTCTAGTACTCCATGCTCCAAATGAAAAATACACCCTTTTTCGTAAGGCATGTAAGTGGTATCGAAATGTTCGAGAAGTCCTAGATAAACTTCCAATAATAGATGGCTAAACCCAAAAAGCTATGAATCTCTATCTCCGTTTTCGGCGGATTCCAAATCAAGAACTGCTGAAATCTTAGCCGGATCTATTGCTATGCCCTTTCTGCTGATGACGTGACCGAGAAATCTGATTTCTGAAAGTCAAAATTCACATTTGCTAAACTTGACATATAACCATTGCTCCTGTAGAGTCTGCAAAGCTTACCGGAGATGCTGCTCGTGCTCTACCTCCAATCTCGAATAAATAAGGATGTCATCGATAAAAACTATCACGAAGTGATCCAAGAAGGGACGAAAAACCCGGTTCATCAAATCCATGAATACAGCGGGTGTATTGGTCAACCCAAATGGTATGACCAGAAACTCAAAAGATTCATATCGAATCAGGAAAACACGGCTTTGGGAAAATCCCTCTCCCAAACTCGCAGCTACAATAACCCAAAACGAAGATTAGCCTTCGAGAAACATGCGCTTCGCGCAGCAGATCGAACAAGTCATAAATCCTAGGTAATGGGTACCTATTCCGGATAGTAACCTTGTTCAACTCTTTATAATCAATACACAAACGCATACTGCCGTCCTTCTTCTTCACAAAGAGAACTGGCACTTCCTACGGAGAATGACTCCGATGAATAAAACCCTGAGCTAACAACTCGTCTAACTGGGTCTGAAGCTCCCTCATCTCAACTGGTGCCATGCGATAGGGTGCGTGGGATATCGGGGATGTACCTGGCTGCAACTCAATACAGAACTCAAACTCTCACACAGGAGTTAATCCAGGTATGTCCTGAAAGACATCCTGATACTTTGAGATAACTCTAGTCTCCAATAAATCAATACCCTGATCCCATCGCATCACCTCCTCGATGTACGTCAGAAATGACTCCGCAAAACGATTACCCTGGGAGGTTGCTACAATCATCTCGGACCCATCGGACGCTCACAAATTGACCGTCTACGCAAAGCAGTCAATACTATCATGGTAGGAAGATAACCAATCCGTACCAAAAATTTAACATCGACAACAGGATCAACTCGATGTCTAACTCAGACTCATCTAGTTTGATGACATATCTCCTACAGATGGAAGGGACACCCCCCTAGAGGGGTAGGCACTGACAATAAAAAATCTAAGGAATGCCACAAGCTGACACCCATCAACAAAGGTACGAAGGATAAGAGATAAACTAATTTCATAAATCAAACTAGATCCGAACTGAAAATGAAATCACGAATAAAGCTCCGCTCATACCCTGATCATGCGGTACAGCTGAATAAACTTTGCTGGATAGTGCAAATCTCCTGGATAATGCAAATCTAGCCTGCTGACCCCTAAATCTTCGAATTAACAAGTAGTACTTCTATTTCCTCACTGCTAGCCGAAATTACGACTCTGAGATTGCCGACTGTGACCTTTATCATGCTAGCTTCCTGTTGTGAACTGCTATAAGTTGTAGGCGTATAAAACTACTTATAGGTCCCTTAACACAGCTCGACACGATGATTCGACAAACCAACGAACCATCGAGCGATGAATCCAAGCATGATCGTTAAACCACAATATCGAGGCTAAGTAAGACGCGACGAAGCAGATTAACGAGGCGACGAGGTTAACGAACTCGAACACCGAAGCAGATTTACTGCCAAATCAGGATCCGGACTGCCAAATCAGAGTCCAGATCAACAAATCAGAGTTCGGATAAACCGCGAAACCGAAAAACAATGAAAACCAACATTTGGAGGACTCAACCAAAAACCGAGCCACCTCTAGGTGGCTCGGTGGCCGAGCCACCAATTGGTGGCTCGGCCAAAACCGAGCCACCAAGGTGGCCGAGCCACCTGGGCCAAAGCCCAGTTTTGAGTGCCTATAAATAGGCTTGGTGGTTCATTGTTTGAGAGGTTGGAATTTTTGGAGGCGAAGCTTTGCTGGATTGAGATCTGAACCTTGGAGTTTTGAAGCTTTGAAGACTTGAACTTTCAGATCTGGTTATCGGCGATCATCCACACCAAACAAGGCAGGAGTTCGAGAGAGATCAGATTTGAGATCTACACGGCTACCCTTCGGATCAAAACTTGGTTTTTGATCCCGAGAAGAGTATCGATTTCGCTTGGTCGATCTCGATTACTTCGGGCGATTATTTCCTTGGTGAACTAATTCCCCCGGCTATTATTTCCTTTGCGAAATAATACCCGTCATACCGTGTAGATCTGACCGGATCTAGATCGCGTAATGGTCCACGGATTAACCCCGGTGCAGGCGAAGAACCCACACAAGCAAGAGACCGCAAAACAGGATCTTGCGATTTGTTCCACAAAAAAAGAAAGTTGTAATCTTTTTATTTTTCTTTGATTTTGTTGTAACCGGATCTTATAAAAAGACCAGATCTTTTGTAACTGAAAAACAGTTGCTTGAGAAAACAATGACTTCAATGAAGAAAACAATTTTTCCCGCGAACAATCTGGCGACCACAGTGGGAGCCACCGATCTCGCTGCCGAGATCGTTGCGCCGTAGCCGCGGATCTCAATCCCGGTCGAGGAGGAGGTCGAGTATGAATTCGACCAACAAAAGTTCAAGGAGTTTCTGTCATCCTCGTCCGGATCCACCTCCCCCCCGCAAGTCCAAGAAGTTCTCCTCCAGGAGAAAAGTCCGTTGGTATAAAAAAGTAGAGAATACCAACGAAGATCTCACCCCGATTGATGCCGAAGTTGCATCGGGTGAAATTCCACCAACCTCCAACCAGGTCAGATCTGTTCTGGCTAACTCTTCCGTCGCTGAAGGCGTAGTGACTCTCTCAAAGAGAGCCCACCAGAGGCGACGTTAATGCCTGACGCGACAATTAGCAAAGGCGATGGAGTCCGTTGACGGAATCCGCTACAACGCGGATTTGAAGAATAGGAGAGGCAAACAGTCTCAACAACCAATGAATGGCAGCTCCTCCAAGCCGCCAACGAATGAATGGATCCGTGTCAAGCGGAATCATTCGACACTGGATGAGTGCATTCGTAAGTGCCGCGCACTGTCGGCGCAGGCACGGGCTAAAGTTTAAGAAGACCGCAGAAGACTGCAGAAGGAGGTAGCCAAAAAGCCGCCACCAACCCGCCAAGTGTGGAGGCCAAAGTCTGAAGTGGCGATTCAGGCTAAGGAACAACCATTGCAGCCTTCAACAAAGGTTCAACCTCCGGCGAACCAACCTAAGTCGCCGATAATCCCCATAGCTGCTCCGAGAGATCCCGCAGGATCATCCCGAAGAGGGAAGTCAGTTTTGGAGCGCCTCGGTCCACTTCCCGATGAGCGACGCAAAGCTCTAATTCAAGAACGTTTGGGCCCAATAAGGAAGCCCCGAACAACTCAACATGCTAGGGGTCGCCGCCACCCTCAACATGATAAGGAGTTCATGGGAACTACGCGCACCAGTTTGCGCATTGAAGTCCAGGAGCCCGCCGAAAACTCACGCCCACAAAGGCGTGTTTCGAGACGCGTGACTCTTGAAAGCCCAAAGAAGACAGTTCACCCTCAGAAGGAAACGTTGTCGTCTAATGATGATAGCGTTATACCTGAGAAGTCGTGCCAACACACGATAGGTTACTCCGACCTTCAAACCGACGAGTTGTACTATCGTGTTAGGGGTACGAGTAAAACCAGGAAAAGGAGTCCTCGAAAACTAAAAACTCAGTGCCCTTGCTCCAAACTCATTCGAGCAGTATTGTCTGAGTGCAACTGCATCAAGACAGTACCCGTAAGAACTTTGGTTTTCGAAAGGCTCAGTACCGAAGCGCCAAAACCAAGACCTAGGCGTTTCCGACGAAGAAGAACGGTAGTCGAAGATGGAGAATTTCCGAGGGTCACCACTAATATGACCAGCAAAGGGACATCGACACGGGATAATCCCGAATCAATTCCGGAAGCACCCCGGCATGTAACCCGTCTGCATTCTGGAGCCATCATACGAGCAACTTATGGTAGGATTCGGACAAGATTACCGTCAGAAGATGAAGAATCGGATGTCGGCTCTGCGGTCGCATCAAATAATACAGTATCCAGCGAGGGACAACCCCATGAGTCACTTATGATAAGTGCGGAACAAGTGGCCAAGATGCTTGAAGAAGCCATGGCTAAACAATAGGAGAGCTTCAGGTTCGAAATGCAGATGGCCATGCAGAATATGAGAGAAATGCATGACCAACAAATCCAAGCATTGACAAACCGGCAAGGCGAACCAAGTCGTCATAACCAGGTGAATCAGGAAGATGAGGACGCACATGCGGATGAAGCTCACAATGTCAATAATCCTCCCATCAATGCAGGGGGTGGTAACGAGAATGCCAATGAAAATACAGGTGAAAATTTGAAGATTAAAAACCTTGAGAGCAAAATCAATATGTTGATTTCCGCTCAAGAGATGAAGAAGACGGGCATTCCTTGTCCATACCCAAGAGAATGGGAATCAATCCCGTATCCGGCGAAGTTCAATCTAATTAACTTCACGCCGTTTGATGGGAAGGGTTCACCCACTCAGCATTTGATTTACTTCAAATCATACTTAGGGGTTATTTCTGGTAATGAGCCTCTGATGGTACGGTCCTTCGTTGGCACTCTTCGTGGAGCCGCCTTCGATTGGTATCGCCGCCTCAAGCCAGGAAGCGTGAATAGCTGGGACGACATGGAGACTAAATTCCTCACCAACTTCTTCGACGACGACACCGAGATATCCATCGGGTCGTTGCTTGATGAGAAACAAAAAGACGGGGAATTAGTTGATATCTTCGTCAAAAGGTTCCGGAACAAGGCGATGAACTGTCGGGACCCGATCACTGAGGAATCATTCTCCAAACTTGCCATAACAACCTCTCATTGGACGTGTTGGAAGCGATGGGGACAGCACCGTCCAAAACCTGGAAGGATTTGAAGGTTCGAGGAGAGCAAGCCGAGCGATTCCTTAGAAGGAAGAAGGCGGAGAGAGGCCAACAGGCGACAAATGCTCCAACACAGAATTTCAACCCACGAGGGAAAGGTAAGGCACATGCTAATGCAGTTGATGCTAATCAAACTTTCCAATTACAACCTCAGCAACAGCCACAGCAACAAGCACCACAACAATCGCAGTCACAATGGCGACAACGGCCTCAGAAGCAGAAATCTTCAGAGCCAAGATTTCCTAAAGTTTACTCCTTCAAAGATGATGAAGTTCCCGTCATCTTTAAGTACCTGTTAGAGAATAACAAAATCCAGCTACTGGCGATTGTGGATCAAGAAGGGGCCAGCAAAGTGATGGATCCGAGGTATTGCGCATACCATAGAGCGGTCTATCACCCTACAAGGTCATGCTACCATCTCAAGGATAAGATCCAGGCGTTAATTGATGTAGGCATCATCACCCCGAAGCCGCCCAAGAATGTAAGAGCAAATGCAGTATCAATTAGCTTCGGATCAGTACCCACAACATGGTTTGAGCCAAAACGCATCACCAAGGTCGGAATGAAGACAGTAAACGACGACCCATACGGACAACGCTAAAAAGGACTTGTACCACATACAGCCCCAAACAGCAAAATCCTCTGGGTCCATCCTGATCTTCTTGAAGACGATCAGTGGACGACTTCCTCGACCAGAAAGGGTATAGGCAAGTCCTGCAACGCTACTTCCGCGATCTTCAAAGAGGATGGTGATGAAGCTCCTACTTTCCCGCTCTCCGAAGAAGAACAAGAAGTTTTTGCCACAAGAAGCGGAAATCATTATCACTTCAACTATCCATCACCTAGTGATTAGGTAGCTGAGCAGGGGGTGACTAAACAGGGACCAGCCAAAACTCTCACGGAACTGGGGGTGATTGCGGCTCCTAAACCGGTTGAAGAAGCTCGACGACAGCCAGTTGATAAACAAAAAGAAAAGAGGCCCCAGGAGGTTCAGAATCCGAAGCAGTCTTGTTTCAATCGTCCGATTGGAAGAGATAAACCGGAGAGCTCGAACACTCCGCGCATCTTCGATATCATGGCTCAACTAGCTAACATTCCAGCGCAGATAACATTGTATGAGTTGTTACGGTTGTCTAAAGAAACTAGGGAAGCCTTGCAAGAAGCCTTGGCCAATTCAGAAGTGTTCCTCACTCAGATCAAGCCGGTACCTGAAGAGCCAGAACTGTTGATTCAACACTGCAATATAGCGGCTAAAAACCTTCCTTGCATTACCTTCACCAAAGAGGATATGCAGACGAAGAATTCGAACCATGATCGACCTCTATATTTTATCGGGTACATTGGCTCCAGCGAAGTCAACCGAATCCAAGTGGATCCGGGTTCCGCTGTGAGTATTATGCCACTTCGCTTGATGCATAGCCTCGGTATTCCAGTTAGTAAGTTGGCGTCCACAGGCACTGTTATCTATGGATTCAACACTAGCGGGTCAAGACCCTTGGGCAAGATTCGGATAAAATGTTAAATGGGTGATTTGAAGACGGAAGTCACATGTTATGTGATTGATGCCGAGACTTCATATAACTTACTATTGGGTCAACCTTGGATCCATAGTAACGTTATAATTCCTCCACTCTCCATCAGTGTTTGAAATATGTCAACACTAATGGTAAGGTCAGGACGGTGGTCGCGGATAAGCAACCATTCAAAGGGTTTGAGAATTATTTCACTGATTCTCTCCTTTATGAAAACGAATCTGATACTGAACCATCGGCCCAGGGCAAGGACAGCGGAGAAGAAGCTGATACCGAAGCTGGATTTGATTACGATGGAGGTTTTGTTTTAAACGACATTGTACCCTTGGTAATCAATCTTGATGATGAACAATCGTCAGATGGTAGTTGTAACTGGCAACTTGCCAATAATGAAATAAATGATGATTTAGAGTACTCACTGTCTCTTGATGATGTGATAAAGGGATTGTATGATAATCCCGATTTATATACGCCACTTCGATCGTCCTATATAACAAAGAAACACTTCCAACATTCTTTCGGAACAACCCTGAGCATTCCTACCAAAATAGGAGGCGAAAAAGAAGTGATTTACGGTAAAGGAGAAAGTTTTCCATTACCTGATCATTTCTTAAGGGAAGATGAGAATGATGACAAACCTGGTCGACATTTATCTAAGTATAGTCCGGAAGCGCGCAAGCTCATGGAAAAACAGGGATATGATTTCACACTCGGAGAAGGTTTATACTTCGACCGAGGTTCCCATATTCCAGCCAAAGCGGCATATGTACTAGAAGGGAAACCGGGTGATTATTATAAATTTAGATGAGGATTAGGATATATCTCTTCTTCAGAAGACGAATGTTGCTGGTTAATCAGTAACCAAGCATCTGGGCAATACAAAGATGGGTACTCGTCAGATTCCTCTGAGTGGGATTCCGATATAAGTCTAAGGGGAGTATTCAAAGCCCTAATGATGAACATGGCTACAGCTGATCCATCCACAATGGAGGACGACGATCAAATGCCAACATGGGAAGACCTATGGGTTCATCACCTGAACATGCAATACGGTGATAGGTTTGAACAGAGGGAACCCCCTACTGAAGATAAAATAGTCCAAATCAACATGGGCGATGAGGCCAACCCAAAACCCATATTCATCAGCGATAGTCTTCCCCTAGATGAGAAGGAGGAATTAATTACTCTCATCAGGGAATACATTGACGTCTTTGCTTGGAACTATGAGGACATGCCAGGGCTCGACCCCAATATGGCAATGCACCGCCTCGATATCAAGTCGGATGCCAAACCTGTCAAACAACAGCAAAGACGGTTTCGTCTGCAAATTATGAAAGCCATCGAGGCAGAAGTTAAGAAATTGATCGACTCATGATTTATCCGAGAGGAGCAACATCCAGACTGGCTAGCCAATATTGTTCTAGTCATGAAAAAGAATGGTAAAATTAGGATTTGCATCGACTTCAGGGACCTGAATTTGGCATGTCCAAAAGACGACTTTCCTCTCCCAATCACGGACGTCATCATCGACAATACGTGCGGATTTGAGAGAATGTCCTTTATGGATGGCTTTTCAGGAAATAACCAGATCAAGATGCACCCGGATGACGAGAAGCATACAGCATTCAGAACGCCCCTCGGTGTCTTTTGCTACACGGTGATGCCTTTCGGTCTAAAGAATGCAGGCGCCACGTACCAGCGAGCAATGACTAAGATTTTCCAAGAACATCTCAGGAAAACAGTCGAGTGCTACGTTGACGATTTGGTAGTAAAAATCCGCAACAAAGAAGATCACATCAAGGATTTGAAGACGATGTTCGATCTCATGCGGAGTCATCAATTGAAGATGAACCCTACTAAATCTTTCCTTGGAATGTCTAGCGGAAAATTCCTTGGATTCGTCATCACCACTAAAGGTATACACATCGATCCTGATAAGGTGAAGGCGATACATGAACTGCAACCTCCTAGAAATCTAAGAGAACTCAGAGGATTGTAAGGGCGTTTGGCTTACATCCGGCGGTTCATCTCAAATCTTTCTGGGAAGTGCCAACCATTCTCTAAGCTAAACAAGAAAGGTGTGTCATTTATTTGGGATGACACCTGCCAAAAAGCACTCGAAGAAATCAAAACATATCTGACGAATCCTCCTGTTCTCGTTGCACCGAAATCAGGTAAACCGTTCTTGATTTATCTCAAGGCGATGAACCACTCAATAAGTGACTTATTAGCACAAGACAATGATAACGGTCACGAACAGGCAGTCTATTACCTAAGTCGGACCTTAGTAGGTGCCGAGTCTCGATATCCGATGATTGAGAAAGAATACCTCGCATTGGTATTCACAGTACAAAAGATGCGGCATTACTTGGTTGGACAGACGATTTATGTCATTTCTAACGTTAATCCAGTACGGGTATTTATGACTCAACCGGGTTCGATGAATTGACGGTTAGCGAAGTGGGCCCTTCTCTTGTCCCAGTATGATTTGCACTTCAAACAGCAGAAGTCGATCAAAGGACAAGCGATTTGTGATCTTTTGGCGGCAAACCCGACAACAGATACGGCAGAAGTATATGATGACTTGCCGGATGAAACCCACGAGGCTAATACTACATCACACCAACAAGTATGACAATTATACTTTGACGGTGCTTCGAGAGTAGTTAATATGGCAGTAACCCCCGGATGTCCTAAGGTCTCCTCCGGAGTTGGAGTTGTCTTAGTTTCCCCAGGGAAGCATGTGATGCCTCGGGCTTATTCACTGACTGCTCCATGTTCCAATAACGTAGCCGAGTACAACGCACTTCTCATTGGACTCAGTTTCGCCAAAGAGCTGGGGGTCAAATATCTCGAAGCTTTTGGGGATTCTCAATTGATAGTCAACCAAGTCCGTGGAGAGTATGAAGTTAGGAACCAAGACCTGATTCCGTACTACCAGGAGGCCGTCAAAATGGCAGATTCTTTTGAAGAATTCTTTATTGAATACATCCCTCGTCTCCAGAATGCTTATGCGGATGCACTGGCAGCACTAGCGGTATCACTTGCGCAGCCTCCCGAAACTGAACTGCTAGTCACAGTAAGATCGCATCAACTTTGCATACCCATATAACATATGGATATCGAAGAGGAAGATGATAAAAACATAAAAGCCAAGGAGGTGAACTCAACTAAAATTGAGTCTGAGTCCCGAGATTAGCATTTTCCTATCATTGACTACGTCCAATATGGTATTTTTCCAGAGGATGTAAAAGAAAGGGAATCAATCCGCTGAAGAGCACCGAGATTCTTCTATAATACCGAGACTCATACATTATACTGTCGAGGGTACGATGGTTTGTTATTCCGATGCCTTTCGAACAAAGAAGTAGAAGAAGTTCTTAAGGAAGCACACGGAGGAGAATACGGTGCGTATCAGCCCGGTACCAAGCTATATGATCGTATCAGGAGAATGGGATATTTTTGGCCGACAATGGTTCACGATGCAATCAAATATGCCCGAGAATGTCATGCCTGTCAAGTACATGCAAATTATATGCACCAACTGTAGGTGTATAAAACTGCCTATAGGTCCCTTAACACAGCTCGACGATGCCGATTTGACAAACCGACCATCGGACGACGTATGCAAACACGATCGTTAGTCCACAACACCGAAGCCAAGTGATACGCGATGAAACGAATTAACGAGGCTACGAGGCTAACGAACCACACGCAAACAACAGAATGAATCCACTCGCGTGCGGAATCAAGCTAACGGGTTGAGGAATCAACGAGTCATCCAACTAAGAGCAGACTCGGACGAATCACGATCGAATCAAGATCAGTTTCGGACTCGAACTCAGAAGCGGATTTACTGCCAAATCAGGAACCGGATTTACTGCCAAATTAGGTCAACGAATCGAGTCCGAACAAATCAACCACACAACCGAATCACGGATAGAACCAGAAAATGGAAAATGACGGGAAACCCCAACACCTAGAGGGGCTCGGCCAAAACCGAGCCACCTCAAGGTGGCTCGGCCAAGGCCGAGCCACCTCAAGGTGGCTCGGTGTGTCGGCCACCTGTGCGCAGGCACAGTAAAGGTGGCCTATAAATAGAGGGCTTGGTTCATTTGTTCAGGGGTTGGATTTTTTGGAGGCGAAGCTCTGCTGGATTCGAAGCTCAGATCTAAAAAAAGATTGAAGCTTTAGGACTTTGAGGACTTGCTCATCCAGATCTGGTGCTCGGCGATCGTCAACGCCAAATAAGGCAAGAGTTCGAGAGGAACCGGATCTCAAATCGGATCTCAGATCTATGCAGGCATACTCTGGATCAAAGCTTGGTCTTTGATCCCGAGATTCGGGTGATTATTTCCTTGGTGAAATAACCCCCCCCCCCCGGCTATTATTTCCTTCGTAAAATAATACACGTCGTACTGTGTAGATCCGGCCAGATCTAGATCTCGTGGTGGTCCACGGATAAACCCCGGCGCAGGCAAAGAACCCACGCAAGCGAGCGACCACAAAATAGGAGCTCGTGATTTGTTCGACAAACAAGAGAAAAGTTGTAATTTTTATTTCTTTTATTTGATCTTCGTTGTAACCGGATCTTATAAAAAGACCGGATCTTTGTAACCGAAAAACAGTTATTTAAGATAGCAATGGAATCGATGAAGAAAGCAAAGATTTTCCCCACGAACAATCTGGCGACCACAGTGGGAGCCGATGATCTCGCTGCCGAGATCGATGCGTCGCAGCCACGGATCTCAATCCCAGTCGTGGAGGAGGTCGAATACGAGTTCGACCAGCAGAAGTTCGAGGAATACCTGTCGTCCTCGTCCGGATCTACCTCCCCCCGCAAGTCCAAGAAGTTCTCCGCCAGGAGAAAAACTCGTTGGTATGAAGACGTGGAAAACACCAACGAAGATCTCACCCCGCTGGATGCCAAAGTCGCATCGGGTGAGATCCCTCCAATTCCCAACTAGGTCGGATCTGCTCTGGCCAACCCTTCTGCCGCAGAGGGCGTGGTGACTCTCTCGAAGAGAGCCCACCAAAGGCAACGTCAACGCCTTGCGAAACAATTCGCAAAGGCCATGGAGTCAGTTGACGAGATCCGTTACAATGCGGATCTGAAGAACAAGAGAGGCAAAAAGCCTCAACAACTGATGAACGGTGGCTCTTCCAAACCGCTAACGAACGAATGGGTCCGTGTCAAACGGAATCGTTCAACGCTGGAGGAGCGCATTCGCAAGCGCCGCGCACTATCAGCGCAGGCACGGGCTCAAGTCGAGGAAGCCCGTAGAAAGCTGCAGAAAGAAGTGGTCAAGAAACCGCCACTAACCCGCAAAGTTTGGAGGCTAAAGTCTGAAGCGGCGATTCAGGCTAAGGAGCAACAACTACAGCCTTCAAAAGTTCAACCTCCGGCGAACCAACCCAAATCGCCGGGAGATCCAGCAGGACCATCCCAAAGAAGGAAGTCAGTCTTGGAGCGCCTCGATCCACTTCCCGAGAAGCCAAACAAAGCTTCAGTCCAAGAACGTTTGGGTCCAATAAAGAAGCCCCGAACGATTCAACATGCTGGGGGTCGCCGCAACCCTCAACATGATAAAGAGATCAGAACAACTAAGCACACTACTCTGCGCATTGAAGTCCAGGAGCCCGCTGAGAATTCACACCCACAAAGGCATGTTTCGAGGCGTGTGACTATCGAAAGCCCGAAGAAGATAGTTCACCCTCAGAAGGAAACGTTATCGTCTGATGACGATGACGTTATACCTGGGAAATCGTGCCAACACACGATAGGTTGCTCCGACTTTCAAACGGACGAGTTGTACTATCGTGTTGGGGGTACGAGCAAAGCCAGAAAGAGAAGTCCTCGAAGGCTAGAAACTCAATGCCCCTATTCCAAACTCATCCGGGCGGTATTGTTTGAGTGCAACTGAATCAAGACAGTCCCCGAAAGAGTTTTAGTTTTCGAAAGGCTTAGTACCGAAACGCCAAAACCAAGGCATAGGCGTTTCCGACAAAGAAGAACGATGGCCGGTGATGGAGAATTTCCGAGGGTCACCACCAACATGACCAGCAAGGGAACATCGGCTCAGGACAATCCCGAGGCGATTCCAGAAGTGCCCCGACGTGTAACTCGTCTGCAGTCCGGAGCTATCATTCGTGCAACGTATGATAGGGTTCGGACAAGATTACCTTCGGGAGATAAAGAATCAGATGTTGGCTCGGCAATTGCGTCAGATAATACCGTATCCAGCAAAGGATAACCCCGCGAGTCATTCATGATAAGCGCGGAACAAGTGGCCAAGATGCTCGAAGAAGCCATGGCCAAACAACAAGAGAGCTTCAGGTTCGAAATGCAGATGGCCATGCAGAATATGAGAGAAATGCATGAGCAACAAATCCAGGCACTGACGAACCGGCAAGGCGAACCAAGCCGCCGTAACCAGGTTATTCAGGATGATGAGCACACGGATACGGACGAAGCTCGCAATGCCAATAATCCGCCTGTCAATGCAGGGGTGGTAATGAGGATGCTAGTCACAACGCCACGCTTCCACCTCAGAATCGTGCTGACGAAAACTCGGGTGAAAGTCTGAAAATCAAAAACCTCGAAAGCAAGATCAATACGTTGATTTCTGCTCAAGAGGTGAAGAAAATGGGCATTCCTTGTCCATACCCAAGAGAATGGGAATCAATCCCATATCCGGCGAAGTTTAACCTAATCAACTTCACGCCGTTTGATGGGAAGGGTTCACCCACTCAGCATGTGATTTATTTCAAATCACACCTGGGGGTAATCTCCGGCAATGAGCCTCTGATGGTGCGGTCATTCGTTGGCACTTTTCGCGGAGCCGCCTTCGATTGGTATCGCCGCCTCAAGCCAGGTAGCGTGAACAGCTGGGACGATATGGAGACTAAGTTCCTCACCAATTTCTTCGACGATGACACCGAGATATCTATCGGATCGTTGCTGGACGAGAAACAGAAAGACGGGGAGCTAGTCGACACCTTCGTCAAAAGGTTCCGGAACAAGGCGATGAATTGCCGGGACCCGATCACTGAGGAGTTTATTCTCCAGACCTGTCATAACAATCTTTCACTGGACGTGTTGGAAGCAATAGGGACAGCACCGTCCAAAACGTGGAAGGATCTGAAGGTCCGAGGGGAGCAAGCTGAACGATTCCTTAGGAGAAAGAAGGCGGAGAGAGGCCAACAAGCGGCGAATGCTCCAACGCAGAATTTCAACCCGAGGGGGAAAGGTAAGGCACATGCTAATGCAGTTGATGCTAATCAAACTTTCCAATTGCAACCTCAGCAACAGTAGCAGTGGCAACAACAGCCTCAGAAGCAGAAATCTTCAGAGCCAAGGTTTCCCAAAGTTTACTCCTTCAAGGATGATGAAGTTCCCGGCATCTTCAAGTACTTGTTGGAGAACAACAAAATCCAGCTGCCGGCGATCGTAGATCAAGAAGGGGCCAACAAAGTGACGGATCCGAAGTACTGTGCGTACCATAGAGCGGTCTATCACCCTACGAGGTCATGCTACTACCTTAAGGATAAGATCCAGGCGTTAATTGATGTGGGCGTCATAACCCCGAAGCCTGCCAAGAATGTAGGAGCAAACGCAGTGTCAATCAGCTTTGGATCGGTGCCCACAACATGGTTCGAGCCGAAACGCGTCACCAAAGTGGGAATGAAGACGGTGAATGATGACCCACACGGACAACGCCAAAAGGGACTTGTGCCACATACAGCCCCGAACGGCGAAATCCTCTGGGTTCTTCGGATCTCATTGAAGATGAGCAGTGGGCGACCTCCTCAAAAAGAAAGAGGAAAGGCAAGGCCTGCAATGCTACGTCTGCAATCTTCGAAGAGGATGGTAATGAAGCTCCTACCTTCCCGCTCTCCGAAGAAGAATAAGAAGTCTTCGCCACCAGAAGCGGAAACCAGTACCACTTCAACTATCCGTCACCTAGTGATCAGTTAGCTGAGCAGGGGGTGACTAAACGGGGACCAGCCAAAACTCTCACGGAGCTGGGGGTGATTACGGTTCCTAAACCGGTTGAAGAGGCTCGACGATAGCCGGCCGATAAACAAAAAGAAAAGAGACCCCAGGAAGTGCAGAATCCAAAGCAGTCTCGTTTCAATCGTCCGATTGGAAGGGATAAACCGGAGAGCTCAAAAACTCCGCGTATTTTCAATATTATGGCTCAATTAGCCAATATCCCAGCGCGGATAACGCTGTATGAGTTGCTGCGGTTGTCCAAGGAGACCAGAGAAGCCTTACAAGAGGCCTTTGCCGATTCAGAAGCGTTCCTCACTCGGATCAAGCCAGCACCTGAAGAACCAGAACTGTTAGCTCAACAATGCAATGTAGCGGCTAAGAACCTTCCCTACATTACCTTCACTAAAGAGGACATACAGATGAAGAATTCGAATCATGATCGACCCCTATACTTCATCGGGTACATTGGCTCCAGCGAAGTCAACCGAATCCAAGTGGATCCGGGTTCCTCTGTGAGTATTATGCTGCTTCGCCTGATGCATAGCCTCGGCATTCCAGTTAGCAAATTGGCGTCTACAGGCATGTCATTTACGGATTCAACACCAGCGGGTCAAGGCCTTTGGGAAAGATCCGGATAAAATGTCAGATGGGTGATCTGAAGACGGAGGTCACGTGTTACGTGATTGATGCCGAGACATCATATAACTTACTATTGGGTCGGCCTTGGATCCATAGTAACGTTATAGTTCCCTCCACCCTACATCAGTGTCTGAAATATGTCGACACTGAGGAGAGGGTCAGGACGGTGGTCGCGGATAAGCAACCATTTAAAGAGTTTGAGAATTATTTCACTGATTCTCTCCTTTATGGTAACGAATCCGATACTGAACCATCGGTCCAGGGCACGGACAGCGGAGAAGAAGCTGATTCCGAAGCCGGATTCGATTACAATGGAGGTTTTGTTTTAAATGACATTGTACCCTTTGTAATCAATCTTGACGATGAACAATCGTCAGATGGCAGTTGTAACTGACAACTTGCTAATATTAAAATAAATGATGATTTAGAGTACTCATTGTCTCTTGATGATGCGATAAAGGGATTATACGATAATCCCGATTTACATACGCCACTCCGATCATCTTATGTAACAAAAAAACACCTCCAGCATTCTTTCGGAACAACCCTGATCGTTCCTGCCAAAATAGGAGGCGAAAAAGAAGTGGTTTACGGTAAAGGAGAGAGTTTTCCTTTACCTGATCATTTCTTAAGAGAGGATGAGAATGAAGAAAAACCTGGTCGACATTTATCTAAAGATAGTCCGAAAGCGTGCAAGCTCATGGAAAAACAGGGATATGACTTCGCACTCGGAGAAGGTTTATACTTCGATCGAGGTTCCCGTGTTCCAGCCAAAGTGGCATATGTACCAAAAGGGAAACCAGAGGATTATTACCGTCACAAAAGAGGCTTAGGCTACGTCTCCTCGTCTAATGATGAATGTGGTTGGCAAGTTATTGATCAAATTGCTAACAAAGCTAAGGATGGGTACTCGTCAAATTCCTCAGAATGGGACTCCGATACAAGTTTGGGGGAAGTATTTAAAGCCCTAATGACGAACATGACTACAGCTGATCCATCTACGATGGAGGACGACGATCAAATTCCAACGTGGGAAGACCCATGGGTTCATCACCTAAACATGCAGTACGGCGATAGGTTTGAACAGAGGGAACCCCCCACTAAAGACAAAATAGTCCAAATTAATATGGGCGATGAAGCCAACCCAAAGCCCATATTCATCAGCGATAGTCTTCCCCCAAATGAGAAAGAGGAATTAATTGCTCTCATCAGGGAATACATTGACGTCTTTGCTTGGAACTATGAGGACATGCCAGGGCTCGACCCCAATGTGGCAATGCATCGTCTCGATATCAAGACGGATGCCAAACCTGTCAAACAACAGCAGAGACGGTTTCATCCGCAGATTATGGAAGCCATCGAGGCAGAGGTTAAGAAGTTGATCGACTCAGGATTCATCCGAGAGGAACAGCATCCAGACTGGCTAGCTAATATTGTCCCAGTCATGAAGAAAAATGGTAAAATCAGGATATGCATCAACTTCAGGGACCTGAATGCGGCATGTCCAAAAGGCGACTTTCCTCTCCCAATCACGGACGTCATCATCGACAATACGTGTGGATTTGAGAGAATGTCCTTTATGGATGGCTTTTCAGGATATAACCAAATCAAGATGCACCCGGATGACGAGAAGCATACAGCGTTCAGAACACCCCTCGGTGTCTTCTGCTACACGGTGATGCCTTTCGGTCTAAAGAACGCAGGCGCCACGTACCAACGAGCAATGACTAAGATTTTCCAAGAACATCTCAGGAAAACGGTTGAGTGCTACGTTGATGATTTGGTTGTGAAAAGCCGCAACAAAGAAGATCACATCAAGGACTTGAAGACGATGTTCGATCTCATGCGGAGTCATCAATTGAAGATGAACCCCACTAAATCCTTCTTTGGAATGTCCAGCGGAAAATTCCTTCGATTCGTCGTCACCACTAAAGGCATACATATCGACCCTGACAAGGTGAAAGCGATACATGAATTGCAGCCCCCGAGAAATCTAAGAGAACACAGAGGATTGCAAGGGCGTTTAGCTTACATCCGACGGTTCATCTCAAATCTTTCTGGGAAGTGCCAACCTTTCTCTAAGCTAAACAAGAAAGGTGTGTCATTTATTTGGGACGACGCCTGCCAAAAAGCACTCGAAGATATCAAGACATATCTGACGAATCCTCCTGTTCTCGTCGCACCAAAATCAGGTAAACCGTTCTTGATTTACATCAAGGCGATGAACCATTCGATAAGTGCTTTATTAGCACAAGACGATGATAATGGTCACGAACAGGCAGTTTATTACTTAAGTCGGACTTTGGTAGGCGCTGAGTCCTAATATCCGATGATTGAGAAAGAATATCTCGCATTGGTATTCGCAGTACAAAAGATGCGGCATTACTTGGTTGGACAAACGATTTACGTTATCTCTAACGTTAATCCAGTATAGGTATTTATGACGCAACCGGGTTCGATGAATTGGCGTTTAGCGAAGTGGGCCCTTCTCTTGTCCCAGTATGATTTGCACTTCAAACAGCAGAAGTCGGTCAAAGGACAAGCGATTTGTGATCTCTTGGCGGCAAACCCGACAACAGATACGGCAGAAGTATATGATGACTTGCCGGATGAAACCCACGAGGTTAATACTACATCACACCAACAAGTATGGCAATTATATTTTGATGGTGCTTCGAGAGCAGTTAATAAGGCAGTAACCCCCAGATGTCCTAAAGTCTCCTCCGGAGTTGGAGTTGTCTTAGTTTCCCCAGGGAAGCATGTTATGCCTCGGGCTTATTCACTGACAGATCCATGTTCCAATAACGTAGCCGACTACAATGCGCTTCTCATTGGACTCAGTTTCGCCAAGGAGCTGGGGGTCGAATATCTCGAAGCTTTTGGGGATTCTCAATTGATAGTCAATCAAGTCCGTGGAGAGTACGAAGTCAGGAACCAAGACCTGATCCCGTACCACCAGGAGGCCGTCAAAATGGCAGATTCTTTCGAAGAATTCTTTATTGAATACATCCCTCATCTCCAGAACGCTTATGCGGATGCACTGGCAGCACTAGCAGTATCACTCGCGCAGCCGTCCAAAACTGAACTGCTGGTCACAGTAAGATCACATCAACTCTGCATACCCATATACAATATGGATATTGAAGAGGAAGATGACAAGAACATAAATGCCAAGGAGGTGAACTCAACTCAAATCGGGTCTGAGTCCCGAGATTGGCGTTTTCCTATCATTGATTACGTCCAATATGGTATTTTGCCAGAGGATGTAAAAGAAAGGGAATCAATCCGCCGAAGAGCACCAAGGTTCTTCTATAATACCGAGACCCGTACATTATACCGTCGAGGGTATGATGATTTGCTACTCTGACGCCTTTCGAACGAAGAAGCAGAAGAAGTTCTTAAGGAAGCACATGAAGGAGAATACGGTGCGCATCAGCCTGGTCCCAAACTGTATGATCGCATCAGGAGAATGGGATATTTTTGGCCAACAATGGTTCGTGACACAATCGAATACGCCCGAGGATGTCACGCCTGTCAAGTGCATGCAAATTGTATGCACCAACCACCGGAGCGTTTACATACGTCAACCACGTCTTGGCCATTCGAGACATGGGGTATGGACATTGTCAGTCCTATTTTCCCCCCTTCAGTCAAAGGTGATCGATTTATTCTCGCAATCACGGACTACTTTTCAAAGTAGACTGAAGCAATTCCGCTTAAAGAAGTGAAGACGAACAACGTCATCAATTTTATCAAGCACCATGTCATATACCGACACGGCGTGCCAAGACGGATCATTCATGACAACGGTCCACAGTTCATAAGCAACGCTTTCGTCAGGTTCTGTGACAAGTTCAAGATTCAAGATGTTTCGTCAACAGCTTATTATCCCACTGCGAATGGATTAGCTGAGGCTTTTAACAAGACGATCATTAAGATCCTGTCAAAGCTCGTGAAGACCAATAAACGAGACTGGGACGATAAACTCGGTGAAGCACTCTGGGCTTACTGCACCACCGTACGCACACCTACGGGAGCCACCCCGTATTCGTTGGTATACGGATGTGAAGCTGTGCTACCTTTGGAAATTCAAATACCATCCCTTCGGATCGCTCTCGCAACAGAGATGACGACGGAAGAGCAACATCAAAAACGTCTCGAAGAACTCGAAATGTTAGATGAAAGGCGCTTGGAAGCTCAACAACACATTGAGTTTTATCAAGCTAGAATGTTTAGGGCTTTTAACAAAAGAGTCCGACAAAGAAGCTTCAAGGAAGGAGATCTGGTCCTCGCTGCTCGCCGACCAATAATCCTCAACTCCAAGAAGAAGGGTAAGTTTGAACCCAAATGGGAAGGACCGTTTGTGATAGACACGGTTTACTCAAACGGCGCATATCGCCTCATTTCTCTAGAGGGCGTCAGGCAATTAATGTCAATAAATAGGAAGTTCCTGAAAAAGTACTATCCTTAGTACATTCAGGATAACCCATTTATCGGGAAGTTCCTTAAAGAATGTTACACTTAATATTCTAGAGGATAACCCAAAAACATTTTCACCACCAAAATCCCTTACTGATCAATTTCAATTGACAGTGAGTCCACTAAAATATCTTTCTGGTCTAAACCACCAACAAATTCCCCTCTTGATTCTTTCCACGAACAAGAGGCCCATTTTCAATTCAGAGCCTCCTTTCGATAAACGAAAGAACTCCCTCTTTTCTCTTTGGTTAAACCTCTTCATGGTTATAACCAAAGTTGAAATTTCATTTCGATAAACGAAGAACTCATCTAGATAACCGATCCTATAAAAGGTAAGCTTATTTAGATCTTCCAGATTCTCGAAGTGGAGATCCCACTTGTAGTTTCTTTCTTGCACTGGAAATAGAATATAAAATTCTTCCTTTCCAGAATCAATGAATAGAATATAAAATTCTTCCTTCCTTGTTCGGGGAATAGAATATAAAATTCTTCCTTCCCACACCAATCCTTTTCCAATAATTTAGGATTCATCCTAGGAAGTTTATCCCGAATCCTAAGCAGGGATAAGTCTGCGTCTAACACGCGCTGCCGGTTTAGTCTTTCTCCGTAGAAGAAGACACCAGAGTTCGATTCTGGAGTATTCTATCCTGAAACCTAAGCAATGATAAGTCTGCGCCTAACCCGCGCTGCAGGTTAGTTCTTAACCGTTAAAAAGAACACCCGCCCACATATTCAACATTGTGGCAGGTTGTTATTAATAACACCAAAATCCATGCCTTACACGCATGGGGAATTTCATCCTGAATCCTAAGAAAGGATATGCCGACACCTAACACGCGCCGCCGGTTTAGTCTTTCTCCGCAGAAAAAGACACCAGAGTTCGATTCTGGAGTATTTTATCCTGAAACCTAAGTAAGGATAAGCCAGCGTCTAATACACGTTGCCGGGTAGCCTATTCCCGTAACAATGGCGAAGACTACGTATTCAAAGTCGTAGCAAAGAGTCTAAGGCAGTTCATTCCGTTAGCACAACGTTACATGCAGAACGGATTTAGACAATCCGCATGCTAGCCCGACTCAAACGGTAGTCGGTAAAGGCTAATCAAATCCGTTGAAGGCTGGGGGTTAGCCAAAAATCCTAAAGTCAACGCCTAACACGCGTCGTTGGGTAGCCTATTCCCGTAACAAATGGTAAAGCCTATGTATTCAACATTATAGCACAAAGTCTAAGGGAGTTCATTCCTTTAGCACAACGTCACATGCGGAACGGACTAAAACAATCCGCATGTAAGCCCGATTCAAACGGTAATCGGTAAGAGCACGTCAAATCCATTGAAGGCTGAGGATTTGCCAAAAATCCTAAGTCAACGTCTCATACACGTTGCTGTTTAGTCTTTTCCTAGGAGAAAGACGAAGTCTACGTATTCAATATCGTAGCACTAAAAGGGTTAACTCTTTTAGCTTAACGTCACTTGCGGAACGGACTTAAACAATCTGCATGCTAGCCCGACTCAAACGGTAGTCGGTAAAGACTTATCAAACCCGTTGATGGCTGAGAATTTGCCAAAAATTCTATAAATACGAGTCATTGATGCATCAATTCTATGGATTGGTCTTATGACTCAAGTATCTGCCACGCTCTAATTCCTTAAGAGCTTAAACTGTGTATACTCCAGAAAACGTACGAGTATAAACTGTGTCAGACGCCGGACAACGCGTCGCAATGAAGCTCAAACGCCGGACAACGCATTGTAAACGAAGATTCAACACCGACAATCGATGGTCAGTTCCATGTTGAAACAGCCAACTCGAACTAAAAAGCCAGGTAATCGAGAATCGACTTCAAGTTCAAAATTCTGACAGACAGTCAGACAATAAATGCAGTACCAGAACCTTTACAGACATTCGACAAAGCACCGAATAGCCTGGAGGACTGAAGGAATCAAGAACAGAAGCCATTCCAAATATCCTGTTGTTACCGATTGAAGGATGGGACAATCATATCCAAAGTATTCCAGACTCTTCTATAAAATAACGAGGCTGAAATACTTTGGAGGGGGTATCTGTAGGTGTATAAAACTACCTATAGGTCCCTTAACACAGCTCGACGACGCCGATTCGACAAACCGACCATCGGGCGACGTATGCAGACACGATCGTTAGTCCACAACACCGAAGCCAAGTGATACGTGACGAAACGAATTAACGAGGCTACGAGGCTAACGAACCGCACGCAAACAACGGAATGAATCCACTCGTGTGCGGAATCAAGCTAACGGGTTGAGGAATCAACGAGTCATCCAACCAAGAGCAGACTCGGACGAATCACGATCGAATCAAAATCAGTTTCGGACTCGAACTCAGAAGCGGATTTACTGCCAAATCAGGAACCGGATTTACTGCCAAATCAGATCAACGAATCGAGTCCGAACAAATCAACCACACAACCGAATCACGGACAGAACCAGAAAACGGAAAATGACGAGAAACCCTAACACCTAGAGGGGCTCGGCCAAAACCGAGCCACCTCAAGGTGGCTCGGTGTGTCGGCCACCTGTGCGCAGGCACAGTAAAGGTGGCCTATAAATAGAGGGCTTGGTTCATTTATTCAGGGGTTGGATTTTTTGGAGGCGAAGCTCTGCTGGATTCGAAGCTCAGATCTAAAAAAAGATTAAAGCTTTGGGACTTTGAGGACTTGCTCATCCAGATCTGGTGCTCGGCGATCGTCAATGCTAAATAAGGCAAGAGTTCAAGAGGAACCGGATCTCAAATCGGATCTCAGATCTACGCAGGCATACTCCGGATCAAAGCTTGGTCTTTGATCCCGAGATTCGGGCGATTATTTCCTTGGTGAAATAATCCCCCACGGCTATTATTTCCTTCATAAAATAATACCCGTCGTACTGCGTAGATCCGGCCGGATCTAGATCTCGCGGTGGTCCACGGATAAACCCCGGTGCAGGCGAATAACCCACGCAAGCGAGCGACCGCAAAACAGGAGCTCGTGATTTGTTCGACAAACAAGAGAAAAGTTGTAATTTTTATTTCTTTTATTTGATCTTCGTTGTAACCGGATCTTTGTAACCGAAAAATAGTTATTTAAGATAGCAATGGAATCGATGAAGAAAGCAAAGATTTTCCCCGCGAACACCAACCACCGGAGCGTTTACACACGTCAACCACGTCTTGGCCGTTCGAAACATGGGGTATGGACATTGTCGGTCCTATTTTTCCCCCTTCAGTCAAAGGTGATCGATTCATTCTCGTAATCACGGATTACTTTTCAAAGTGGGCTGAAGCGATTCCGCTTAGAGAAGTGAAGATGAATAACGTCATCAATTTTATCAAACATCATGTCATATATCGACATGGCATGCCAAGACGGATCATTCATGACAATGGTCCACAGTTCATAAGCAACGCTTTTGTCAGGTTTTGTGACAAGTTCAAAATTCAAGATATTTCGTCAACAGCTTATTATCCCGCCTCGAATGGATTAGCTAAAGCTTTTAACAAGACGATCATCAAAATCCTGTCAAAGCTCGTGAAGACCAATAAACGAGACTGGGATGATAAACTCGGTGAAGCACTCTGGGCTTATCGTACTACCATACGCACACCTACGGGAGCTACCCCATATTCGCTGGTATACGGATGTGAAGCGGTGCTGCCATTGGAAATCCAAATCCCATCCCTTCGGATCGCTCTCGCAACTGAGATGACGATGGAAGAACAACATCAGAAACATCTCGAAGAACTTGAAATGTTGGATGAAAAGCGCTTGGAAGCTCAGCAACACATTGAGTTTTATCAAGCCAGAATATCTAGGGCTTTTAACAAAAGAGTCCGACAGAGAAGCTTCAAGGAAGGAGATCTGGTCCTCGCTGCTTGCCGACCGATAATCCTCAACTCCAAGAAGAAAGGTAAATTTGAACCTAAATGGGAAGGGCCGTTTGTGCTAGACACAATCTACTCAAACGGCGCATATCGCCTGATTTCTCTAGAGGGCGTCAGGCAATTAATGCCAATAAATGGGAAGTTCCTGAAAAAGTACTATCCTTAGTACATTCAGGATAACCCATTTACCGGGAAGTTCCTTGAAGAATATTACATTTAATATTCTAGAGGATAACCCAAAATCATTTTTACCACCAAAGTCCCTCACTAATCAATTCCAATTGACAGTGAGTCCACCAAAAGTGTCTTTCTGGTCCAAGTCACCAAAAAATTCCCCTCTTGATTCTTTTCACGAACAAGAGGTCCACTTTCAGTTCAGAGTCCCCTTTCGATAAACGAAAGAATTCCCTTCTTTTTCTCTTTGGTTAAACCTCCTCATGGTTATAAGCGAAGTTGAAATTTTATTTCGATAAACGAAAAACTCATCTTCAGGCTAGATAACCAATCCTATAAAAGGTAAGTTTATCTAGATCTTCCAGATTCTCGGAGTGGAGATCCCACTTCTAGTTTCTTTTGCGCTGGAAATAGAATAAAAAATTCTTCCTTTCTAGAATCAAGGAATAGAATATAAAATTCTTCCTTCCTTGTATTCGGGTTCGCCTTCACCCTAAAAGAAGACCGAGAAATAAAAAATAAAATTCTTCCTTACCTCACCAACCTTTTCTAAGAATTTATCAATCTAGGATTCATCCTAGGAAGTTTATCCCGAATCCTAAGCAGGGATAAGTCTGCGCCTAACACGCGCTGCCGGTTTAGTCTTTCTCCGTAGAAAAAGACACCAGAGTTCGATTCTGGGGTATCCTATCCTAAAATCTAAACAGGGACAAGTCTGCGCCTAACCCGTGCTGCCGGTTAGTTCTTAACCGTTAAAAAGAACACTCGTCCACATATTCAACATTGTGGCAGGTTGTTATTAATAACACCAAAATCCATGCCTTACACGCATGGGGAATTTCATCCTGAATCCTAAGAAAGGATATGCCGATGCCTAACACGCGTCGCCAGGCTAGTCTTTTATTGTCTAAGAAGACACCAGAACCTAATTCTGGGGACCTTTATCCCGAAGCCTAAATAGGGATAAGTCAGCGTCTAATACACGTTGTCGGGTATCCTATTCCCGTAACAATGGCGAGGTCTACGTATTCGAAGTCGTAGCAAAAAGTCTCAGAGAATTCACTCTCTTAGCACAACGTTACATGCGGAACGGATTTAGACAATCCGCATGCTAGCCCGACTCAAACGGTAGTCGGTAAAGGCTAATCAAATCCGTTGAAGGCTGGGGGTTAGCCAAAAATCCTAAAGTCAACGCTTAATGTTAGGTCTCATGTTATGAGCCTACATCTTCTAATCTTGTTTTGATGATTACAAACAATTCCTAATATTGTTTGTCTAGTGTTTATGTTTTAGGTATTCTAGACAAACAATGCGTTGGAGGATGGATGGATTGAGCCTACACGATCACATCAAATGGAGGTTGGCGGAGTAGTGGTTGAAGCCTTGCAATTCATGTTAAAGATCCAAGTCAAGCTTCATCCGCAACGTGTACCAAGTCAAGCTTATTGAAGATCAAGATCGGCTTGGGTAATCTAGTTTAGGATTTATATTATGTGTGTTTAAGTACCTTAAGCTCAATATTATACACACACATTATATTGGTTTTCATGTATATATATAGT
>BQKN01059424.1:0-53368 GCA_022839385.1 Asparagus kiusianus
TCGACTTGTGCACACTGACAAGTCGACTTACCATAAGTCGACTTACCATAAGTCGACTTATCCTCTGTGCATGAGTCGACTTATGCCAGTAAAACTGGTTTTTCTGATTCTTCCACACTTCATTGCTTTACTTAAAGGAACATTATTATATGTATTTGTCAAAATCTTTACTTGACCACAAGTACGGAATTTAAGATAAGATGTCAAGTTTAAAAAAATCATTAATTTGAACATGGAAATATCTTGAGGTGACAATGAAATTAACTGAGATATTGATTTTTAACATAAAATATCCTGAAAAGAACCCATGTTCAGTACCTTAAGTTTTTGTATCATGCACACATTACATGCACAAGAATACTAAAATTCATTATTACAATTAACTCGGAGGTATGTGTGAAAATTGAACTGATAAAACTTTTCGCCAAAATATTGGAGACTCAATTCATGAATTTTAGTAAAAAAAATGAAATTATCATTTTATAATATTTAATTATGCATTGAAAGCGAGCTTAACACACTTAATTCTCTTCTTTTATTCCCAATGAGCATAAACGCTAATTTAAATTTATCATCAATTGTCACTAAAAGAATTTTCGCACGAATATATACTGTGAAATGCACGCATCACATGCACCAAAGAGAATACAGGAAATAAGATTCGGACAAATTTTGAAGATGTCCAGTCGACCGCGGCAACATGTGCGGTCGACCGGAAACGTGCATAGACTAAGGAAGACTTCTGGACTTTTGATGGTCGACCGCAGCAACATGTGCGGTCGACCGCCAAATCTTGTAATGGTTTTTGGTTTCTGTCGTTGGTTTCGGTCGACCGTGACTTTCTTCGCGGTCGACTGTGATTCAGGCTGGGTCTTGGGCTTTTGTTTCCTGTTTGCTTTTGGATTGTGTTTTTGTATAGATTGAAACATAATTTTCTAGGATTTCTAAGGAGAGATTAGTGAGTATTCTGAGCATTTCGAGAGGGAGAACTAGTGAGCGAGTTGAGATATAATTGGTTAGGGTTTGTTCGGGTGTTTGAGTGATTGTAACCCTTTTGTACTCTCCTCGAAATAGTAAAATCACCCCCATCCTCTCCCTGTGGACATAGACAATTTGCCGAACCACGTATATCATTATGTTTACGATTGGTTTGTCGTATTTTGGATTGGATTACACTCGTATTTGGTTTGGTTATCTTCTCCCGTGACTCACGGACTCGTTTGGTTGTCAAACACGCTTCCGCATGGCGCGTAACAATTGGTATCAGAGCTCATATTTAAGATCTAGGATTTTAGCATTGGGTGGAGAAAGATTCATCGTGGAAGCTTGGTTCTTGGAATTCTAGGCTTCAGTGGAGATAGTGTTTGGGGTTGCGTTGAAGATTTCGCTTTTCTTATGTGATTAGGAGATCTATTTAGAATATGTTCTAAGGTTCAGTTGGTAACTTCTAAATTCTATCAAGTTTGAATTTTTTTCTCTACAATTTGAAGTTTGTGAGTATGGGTGAAGAAGTTGGTGAAAGCAGCAAGATGGCCGATACAGTTCAAGTTGGTTTTCAGAACACTAAAATTAGTATGGTTAAATATGACAGCAAGACCAATTTTGGTTTGTGGATGAGATACGTACAAGATGCACTCAATACTCAGAATTTGGAGGAGACCATCATGGTCCATGAGAGGCCACCAAAATATAAAGAGACGGTATGGAAAATATGAATAGGAACGCTTATGGGGTGATCAGGTCTTGTTTAGAACACGAGTTGAAGTATGATGTGATTGGGGTGACGTCTACAATAAAAATGTGGAAGATTCTCAATAATAAGTACCTTACAAAGAGTGTTGAGAACCGTTTGCACTTGTTGTGAATATTATTCAGATTTTAGATGTCCAGGGCACCTCGCTTGCGGTTCATGTGAACAACTATACGAAGTTGTTATCGGACTTAGCGAATGTGGATAAGAAGATCACGGATGAGTACAATGCTATTATTCTTTTGGGCTCCTTATCGGATGAGTAGCATGATACCTTCATGCTTACTTTGTTGAACGGGAGATCTTCTATCACATATAATGAAGTTACTAATACTTTGACGAACTATGATTTGAGGAGGAAGGTGTAAAACCCTAAAAATTTGAATATTATGTGAAACATAATAATAAATATGTTATATGGTGAAAATATAACATATTTTAATATTTGAGTATGATAAGAATTGATTTGAGATCAATTCAATGTATATTTGTGAATATATGAGTGCAAATGCACAAAACATGCACGGAGAGAAATCTGGAAAAGTGATAGTTAAGAGTTTATATATTTTACACACTAATATAGTTTGAATCAAGAAAAACTCAAAAGACCAAAGTTGTAGGTCTTTTCAACATCTTTCGAATAAATATTAAATCATCTCATTCTGAGGTCGGATATGAAAGTTACAGCTAAAATACCGAAGCTTATTTTCCTAGTCAGACTAGGTTTTCTGGTTCGGATCAAACGGGTTTATTTCGTGTTTGCATATATATATATATATATATATATATATATATATACACACACACACACATGTGTTTTCACAAAAATTATCATATTTTCATCATAATTTCAAACCCTAGCAGCCTATCTTCCTCTCTCTCAAACCTTAGCCCTAAAGTTGAGATTTTAGGAGCTTCTTGTGAGGCGAGAAGCGAGGAAAATACGAGATCTACGACGTTTGACGATAAGGAGTCGTTTCACATTAGTTTCAGAGGCTTGCACACGTGATAAGGCAAGATCATCTGGATCCAAACTCGTCCCCATAGTGTTTAATAATTATAAAAGTGTTTAATCAATATTTTCATACTTAAGGCTTAACCTAATATGAAAAAGATGAGATTTTTTATGATAAATTTTAACCCAATGCTAGATCATTAGCTTTTCCTAATTGTTTATGATAGTAACGTGATCATGATCATTAGGGATAATTAAATTTTTATTTTTTTTAACTAGATAATTATGTTTAACTTGTGTGTTAACCCTAATTTATTGTCTAATTGAATTACAAAGAGGTTTAGTTTTTGTTTTTATCATAGATTGTAGAAAACTGCTGAACTATAAAATCCCAAAATCTTTTTATAATGAAATATGTGAATTAATAGTAATAAATATTTCTTTTGTGATAAATAATCATATAGATATATGATGTACATGTTTATCAGTGTTTGGGAACCCATTAAGTGTTTATATGTGAGAGGAATCGTGTGAAATGACCAGAGCAGTGTATGCCCAGCAGCAGGCATCTTACTGTTGCGCGGTCGACCGTGGCGGTCGACCGCGTCGGTCGACCACACAGCGATCAGATAGTTTCCTGGTTTGGTTTTCTTTTACGGATTTTGTTTTGGTCTTTTGGGTTTCGGGTCGGGTTAGGGAAGTAGTATATATACTAATTCAACCCAGGAGAGTCTCTCTTCATCTCAGACCTAAAACCCTAGCCCCCTTTCTCTCCCCTCTTAAAACCCTAGCTGGATTTGGTGATTAGGAGGAGTTCTTGAGGATTTTCAGTGGGATTTTGGAATTTCAGCGAAGGGAATCAACCTCCTGCAGATCTAGGGCATTCGTCAACACCCAAGGCGAGTAACTTCTCGCCCAATCCCCACCCCTTTTGTGTTCATGTCAAGAATTGAGTTTTATTGGTTTTCATTGAGCTAAATTCGTATTTTTGAATAGCTAATAGATCATTATGGCATAAAGTATGAAGTTGGGGTATTATTTATTTTTAAAACTCACCAATGATTTCTGTTAAAAGATCTAGATCTGAAAATATCTAAAAAGGAGTAAAAACCTTGTTTTTATTGTTAACGATGGGTAGATCATGTTTATATATATATGGGATCTTGGTGACAAGTTTTAAAGGTTTAAATTCGTGATTTTTACTGCTTCATGACTCCTCCATAAGTTGGGTTTTTGTTTAAAAAAAATTTTGTTTCAGGTTTGCGTTGACAGAAAACCCAGATTGGGTTTCTGTCCGCTTGGCAGTCGACCGGTGCGGTCGACCGCTGAACTCTCTGTAGAGGCAGAGATCGTCGGCGGTCGACCGACTCGGTCGACCGCGACGCTCTGGCGGTCGACCGACTGCCACAGCGGTCGACCGCAGCACTCTGGCGGTCGACCGAGATGCCGCAGCAGTCGACCGCCCGGCTCGTGTCAGGATGCGGTCGACCGGTGCGGTCGACCGCCGTTCAGTCTGCTGAATTTTTTTCTGTTCTGTTCATGTTCGAGTTTTGGCCTGTTATTTGACTCTGTTTTTTTTTTTGGCCTTATTACGCATACACGCATGACAGATAATCTAGAGGCACCAATTGGGGATATACTCACTGTTTTGAGTGTGAATTGATTTATGTAGATCTCACTATGTATCCTAGCTGTATTTTCTCTATCTTAAAGTCCTCGTGTTGGACTATAATCCATTAAAGTCCTCGTGTTGGACTATAATCCATTTTAGTCCTCGAGTTGGACTATAATCCATTTTAGCTCTCGTATTGGACATATACTCGCTTAATCATGTGTTGACCAGTTATTAAACTATGAGTATGACACTTATCTGAGACAGGACATGACACTTATGTAATTTCGTACCCTTGGCATTTATTTGGTTATGACAAGACACAGTAGTTTATGTTCTGAGATGGATTGCTTTTCCTCTTTATTATTGCTTTTGTATTAGACTTTGGGTTTGGTATTTAGGGATTTACAATTTGAGGCGTAAGGTATATACATGAGGGTTTCCTTGTTTGGATTATTTCGCTCGACGTACCTATGCTCGTGTTGTAAATTCCTAAATACTAAAATCCCTTTTATTTAGGACTTATGTTATGAAACTTATTATGTATTTACTGTATTTTCATATACAACGAGCCCTATTCCCTTGGGGTTGGTTGTGATGTTGCTCGCTAGCGCTTTGACGCTCGTTGTCCCTCCCCCTTTCAGGTAACGAGCCAGGAGCCCGGAGAGTCGCAGGTTGATGGCGACACATTTTAGTGTTCAGCTGTCTAGTCATGCTTATGTTGGAGCTCCACTATAGTTTTTGGTTAGACATTTGAGAGTGTTGTTCTAGAGGTTGTAAAGGCTGTGTGCCTTATTTCCTTCTTGTCAGATACTTGTACTTGAGACTTATTGGCTACTCCAGTTTATTCATTCAGACATTAACTATGTATTTCCATTTGTTGGTTGATGAGATATCTATTTGACCATTATCTTTCCATCAGCTCTTCGTGTATTATCTTTTACTTGCTTTTGTACCTACACCTGTTATTGGCTCTACTAGATAGATGTTAACTGTGATGGTGAAACATGTTGTTGCACGGTGTGGTACATGGCAGGTTTGACATTCTTGGTTTCACCTTAGACTGCAGCCTTGTGTGAACCCAAGGGCGTCACAGTTGGTATCAGAGCAAAGCCAACCGGAATTGTGAGAGTTAAGTGCTATGCGGCGTAAAGTGCTACGTCGAGAGGACGGGAGCCACCTCTTGAGGCCGTAGGAGCCACCTCTAGAATCTCACATGGATGGTACGGTCTTGGATGATATGATTTGACGCAACATCAACGAGGCGAGATTAATTAGGGGAGATTGTAATACCCTAACCCTTGAGAGGGTGATGTGATTAGTATTGATAGATTTGATTGGAATACTCATACAACCAAGATGCATCTTCTTTTCGAAAACCCAACTCCTAGAAACTCCAAAGTTAAGCGTGCTTGGTCTGGAGAAATTCTAGGATGGGTGACCCCCTGGGAAGTTTTCCAGGAAGCACGTGAGTAAGAACAAAACGTGCTGAAAAGACATGTGGTGGTTTGTGAGGCCAGTCCATCAGATCTAATAGCGCACCGACTCCGGGATTCCGGGGTGGGGCGTTACATTCAGAGAGTTGAACAAGGTCACTATCCGGAATAGGTACCCACTACCTAGGATTGATGACTTGTTTGACCAGTTGCAGGGAGCGCAGTATTTCTAGAAGATTGATCTTCGTTCTGGCTATCATCAGCTGTGGGTTCGGGAGATGGATATTCCCAAGACCGCCTTTCTTACTCGATATGGGTCCTTTGAGTTCTTGGTCATGCCATTTGGGTTGACCAATGCACCCGCGATATTCATGGATTTGATGAACCGGGTTTTTCGTCCTTTCTTAGATCAGTTTGTGATCGTCTTCATCGATGATATACTCATTTACTCGAGATCGGAGGCAGATCATGAGGAGCATCTACAGATAGCGTTGAGGACCCTTCAGGAGCACCAGTTGTATGCCAAGTTCATCAAGTGTGAGTTTTGGCTTTCAGAAGTCAGATTTCTTGGCCATGTTATCAGTCGAGAGGGTATAGCAATGGATCCGGCTAAGGTCACGATAGTTCTTGATTGGGAGCCACCGAAGACGGTGTCAGAGATTCGCAGCTTTTTAGGTTTAGCTAGGTATTACAGGAAGTTCATTCAGGACTTCTCGAAGATTACGATGCCGATTACATGCCTTACGAAGAAGGGTGTACAGTTCATATGGAGTATGGAATGCCAGAAGGCCTTTGATATTTTGAAGGCTAAGTTGACTACAGCGCCGGTTCTAACTATTCCGAGCAGCGACAGGACTTTCGTTGTATATACGGATGCATCATTGGCAGGTTTGGGAGGCGTATTGATGCAGACTCAGAGGGTAGTAGCCTATATCTCACGGTAGTTGAGGGTGCATGAGCAGAACTATCCCACTCATGACTTGGAGTTAGCAGCTGTGGTGTTTGCACTGACGTCATGGAGGCACTACTTATATGGAGTGCAGTTTGAGTTGTTCACAAACCATCAGAGTCTGAAGTATCTCTTTTCTCAGAAGGAACTCAATCAGAGGCAGAGGAGGTGGGTTGAGTTTATCAAGGACTACGAGTTCGCGATTCAGTATCATCCAGGGAAGGCGAACGTCGTAGCAGATGCTTTGAGCAGGAAGCGCCGACATCGGATTGCAGCCTTGAGGTGTTCATTGTACAGAGATCTTATTACTCTTAGCCAGTTTGATTTTAGACCCGAGATTGGAGGAATCAGTGCATTCTTGGGAGCTGTATCAGTGCAGCCAGCTTGGAGTGACAGAGTTGTCAGGGCTCAGTTGGGAGACCCTTGGATTCAAATCCGAAAGGAGGAGATTTCCAAGGAGCCTAAGGTTGATTGGACCATTGGAGCAGATGGAGGTCTACGGATGAAGGGTAGATTGGTTATGCCAGCCAGTGCAGAGTTGAAGAGGGAGTTATTTGATGAGGCGCACCGTACTCGGTACACAGTACATCCAGGGACTACCAAGATGTACAAAGACCTGAAGAAGTGTTTCTGGTGGAGTGGTATGCGGAGAGAGTTGCAGACTATATATGTGGCTAGATGTTTTACCTGTCAGCAGGTGAAGGCAGAGCATCAGAGACCGGCAGGGACACTGCAGCCTTTACCCATTCCAGAGTGGAAGTGGGCAGACATCTCTATGGATTTTATTGTGGAGTTGCTGAAGTCGAAGAAGGGGAATGATTCTTTTTGGGTGATAGTGGACCGATTGACGAAGTCGGCACATTTCATTCCGGTGAGGACCACTTTTACAGCCGAGACTTATGCGAGGATCTTCATTCGGGAGATAGTTCGACTTCACGGGGTTCCGGACACGATCGTGTCGGATCGAGGGTCGGTTTTCACTTCATATTTTTAGAGGAGTTTCCAGGACTCATTTAGCAGCACGCTATCCTATAGCAGTGTATTCCACCCCCAGACGGATGGACAGACTGAGAGGGTGAATCAGGTATTGGAGGACATGTTGCGGGCATGTGTCATTGACTTCCAAGATAGTTGGGAGGACCATATTCCACTAGTAGAGTTCGCTTATAACAATAGTTATCAAGCAACGTTCGGTATGGCCCCGTATGAAGCATTGTACGGGAGGCCTTGTAGGTCACCGATATGTTGGGCCGAGCCGGAGGACAGCTTGATGCTTGGGCCAGAGCTAGTGAGGCAGACTACTAAGAAGGTAGCTTTGATCAGGGAGCAAATTCTAGCCGCTCAGAGTCGGCAGAAGAGCTATGCAGATAAGAGGCGGAGACCCCTAGAGTTTCAGATTGGAGATTTGGTTATGCTTAAGGTATCGCCTATGAAAGGCGTGCAGCGATTCGGGAGGCGGGGAAAGCTTGCACCGAGATATATTGGGCCTTTTCAGATTCTAGAGCGCATTGGAGCTGTGTCATACAGACTAGATCTTCCAGTATCGATGTCTACTATACACAATGTATTTCATGTTTCTATACTCAAGAAACACTTGCATGATGAAGAGCAGCGGCGAGTATTGGATGCACCAGAGATTGAGCTTCAGGAGGATTTGACTACTATTAAGATTCCGGTTAGTATTCTTGCCAGAGAGGACAAGAGGCTTAGAAACAAGGTAATTCCCTTGGTGAAAGTTCAGTGGAACCGATGAGGCATTGAGGAGATTTCTTGGGAGTGCGAAGAGGACATACGTCGTGACTACCCACACTTGGTTGAGCAGGTAAATAAATTCTTATTGTGTTATATGTCTTAACTTATGTGCATATCTTTGGTTATGTTTGCATTTAACGCTAGAATGAGGATACTTTCGCTTAATTTTTTTTAATCTTTTGGAACACATGGTATATGTATGGGGGGTTCCTTGTTTGGATTTTTCGCCCGATGTACTAGTTCCACTAGATTAGGATTTGAGCGAGAATATTATCATTTTAGATCGTTAAGTGTAAATATCTCTATAAGGTTATCTAAGAGTTCATGTTTCAAGATTCGTATGATTTCCGAATTTCGAGGACGAAATTCTTTTAAGGGGGGAAGAATGTAAAACCCCGAAATCTTTTTATAATAAAATATGTGAATTAATAGTAATAAATATTTCTTTTATGATAAATAATCACATAGATATATGTACATGTTTATCAGTGTTTGGGAACCCATTAAGTGTTTATATGTGAGAGGAATCGTGTGAAATGACCAGAGCAGTGTATGCCCAGCAGCAGGCATCTTACTGTTGCGCGATCGACCGGACCGGTCGACCGTGGCGGTCGACCGTGTCGGTTGACCGCACAGCGATCAGATAGTTTCCAGGTTTTTTTTCTTTTACGGATTTTGTTTTGGTCTTTTGGGTTTCGGGTCGGGTTAGGGAAGTAGTATATATACTAATTCAACCCAGGAGAGCCTCTCTTCATCTCAGACCTAAAACCCTAGCCCCCTTTCTCTCCCCTCTCAAAACCCTAGCTGGATTTGGTGATTAGGAGGAGTTCTTGAGGATTTTCAGCGGGATTTTGGAATTTCAGCGAAGGGAATCAACCTCCTGCAGATCTAGGGCATTCGTCAACACCCAAGGCGAGTAACTTCTCGCCCAATCCCCACCCCTTTTGTGTTCATGTCAAGAATTGAGTTTTATTGGTTTTCATTGAGCCAAATTCGTATTTTTGAATAGCTAATAGATCATTATGGCATAAAGTATGGAGTTGGGGTATTATTTATTTTTAAAACTCACCAATGATTTCTGTAAAAAGATCTAGATCTGAAAATATCTAAAAAGGAGTAAAAACCTTGTTTTTATTGTTAACGATGGGTAGATCATGTTTATATATATATGGGATCTTGGTGACAAGTTTTTAAGGTTTAAATTCGCGATTTTTACTGCTTCATGACTCCTCCATAAGTTGGGTTTTTGTTTAAAAAAAATTTTGTTTCATGTTTGCGTTGACAGAAAATCCAGATTGGGTTTCTGTCCGCTTGGCGGTCAACCGGTGCGGTCGATCGCTGAACTCTCTGTAGAGGCAGAGATCATCGGCGGTCAACCGACTCGGTCGACCGTGATGCTCTGGCGGTCGACCGACTGCCGCAGCGGTCGACCGCAGCACTCTGGCGGTCGACCGAGATGCCGCAGCAGTCGACCGCCCGGCTCGTGTCAGGATGCGGTCGACTGGTGCGGTCGACCGCCGTTCAGTCTGCTGAATTTTTTTTTCTGTTCTGTTCATGTTCGAGTTTTGGCCTGTTATTTGACTCTGTTTTTTTTGGCCTTATTATGCATACACGCATGACAGATAATCTAGAGGCACCAATTGGGGATATACTCACTGTTTTGAGTGTGAATTGATTTATGTAGATCTCACTATGTATCCTGGCTGTATTTTCTCTATCTTAAAGTCCTCGTGTTGGACTATAATCCATTAAAATCCTCGTGTTGGACTATAATCCATTTCAGTCCTCGTGTTGGACTATAATCCATTTTAGCCCTCGTATTGGACATATACCCGCTTAATCATGTGTTGACCAGTTATTAAACTATGAGTATGACACTTATCTGAGACAGGACATGACACTTATGTAATTTCGGACCCTTGGCATTTATTTGGTTATGACAGGACACAGTAGTTTATGTTCTGAGATGGATTGCTTTTCCTCTTTATTATTGCTTCTGTATTAGACTTTGGGTTTGGTATTTAGGGATTTACAATTTGAGGCGTAAGGTATATACATGAGGGTTTCCTTGTTTGGATTATTTCGATCGACGTACCTATGCTCGTGTTGTAAATTCCTAAATACTAAAATCCCTTTTATTTAGGACTTATGTTATGAAACTTATTATGTATTTACTGTATTTTCATATACAACGAGCCCTATTCCCTTGGGGTTGGTTGTGATGTTGTTCGCTAGCGCTTTGACGCTCGTTGTCCCTCCCCCTTTCAGGTAACGAGCCAGGAGCCCGGAGAGTCGCAGGTTGATGGCGACACATTTTAGTGTTCAGCTGTCTAGTCATGCTTATGTTGGAGCTCCACTATAGTTTTTGGTTAGACATTTGAGAGTGTTGTTCTAGAGGTTGTAAAGGCTGTGTGCCTTATTTCCTTCTTGTCAGATACTTGTACTTGAGACTTATTGGCTACTCTAGTTTATTCATTCAGACATTAGCTATGTATTTCCATTTGTTGGTTGATGAGATATCTATTTGACCATTATCTTTCCATCAGCTCTTCGTGTATTATCTTTTACTTGCTTTTGTACCTACACCTGTTATTAGCTCTACTAGATAGATGTTAACTGTGATGGTGAAACATGTTGTTGCACGATGTGGTGCATGGCAGGTTTGACATTCTTGGTTTCACCTTGGACTGCAGCCTTGTGTGAATCCAGGGGCGTCACATGAACGTATATAACATTTAACTAGAAATTTGAGATATCATATAAACTCCAAACTGAACAAAACTAGTGTCAAATGAAAACTATGTGAACCTATTTTTTAAAACAGAAAATCATTCTAAGAAAGAGTTTTTATAGAGAAAGATATACCCAATTTACTAATGATATGTTCTGTAGAAAACCGTTGCATGTGTGTAACATTTAACTAAAAATTTGAGATATCATATAAACTCCAAACTGAACCAAACTAGTCCCATATGATAGCTATGTGGATCTAGTTTCTATTACCAAAAAACTATTCTTAAAAAGTGTAATAATCTATTTTTTTTTGAAATAGCAAATCAATAGATTAAATGGGAACGTGCAAGGTCTTATATAGGAGGTCCACTTGATATGAAATTGAAGAGAGAAAAAAATAACAAATTTCCTTAAGGCCCATTTGTGTGAAGTTAACCTAGCAAGACCATGTATGCAACTCCATCTTCTGCAGGTTCTGTTGCATGATTTGTGATTATTATTATTATTATTTTAATTATCTTGTATTAATATTTTAGCATGCACCCTTATCTTCTTGTTATTGGGCTTTTCCCCCAGTTTCCCTCAAACTCAGTCTCTCTCTTCCCTTCCTCACTCCCATAATCACGTTAATAATGTTTTCATGTGCACATTTCCTTTCTCTTCCTTTCTCTTAATTGATTTTATTCCTCAATCCCTCTCCATAACAGGCCCATTATTCATACATAATCATCTCTCTCCTCTTAATTTAATCATTTCCTCTCTCTCTCTCATTATTTTTTAAACATGCCATATATATTTCCCTCACATGCCAATCAATCAGTTATTTATCTCCCCTTAATATTCTCTTTTGAATTACTAGGAAAGATACACGTGCATTGCACGTGGTTATTTGTTCAATTTATTTATTTAGTATAACTTGGTTGTAAAAGTGTTTCTTTTAAATCTCTACTTGATGATGTAATATTATTTGTGAACTTTCTTAATACTTACATTTATGTACCTTCAGCTTTCATTTTATATGTGTTGGCCTTCTTGTTTTGATGATGTTTAACAAACAATTTACTTCTAATGTTGTTTGTCTAGTGTCTGTGTTTTCGTATTTATTCTAGGCAAACAACGAGTTGGAGGTTGGATGGATTAAGCGTACACGATCATATCAAGAGGAGGTTGGCGGAATTGTGGAGTGAAGCATCGTACAATTCAAGTTCAAGATCCAAGTTTAGCTTCATCCGCAACGTGTACCAAGTTGAGCACAATGAAGATCAAGATCAAGCTTGGGTAATTTTGTTTAGGATTTATATTATGTGTGTTAAGTACGTTAAGCTCAATATCTATACACACACATTTATTGGTTTCTTCGTATATGTGTGTGTATATATATATAGGTTTCTATGCATATATATATTTTTATATATATACATGCATGGTATTGAGTTTTCATGTTTATAAATATAAAATCATATATTTCATATTTACTATTGTGTTTTTGAAAACATTGCATAGAATATGTAATTTTGTGAAAATATTATCTTATTAGTTTATAGACTTCAATATCAGTTTATACATGTTTTACTAAGTCTATAAAAACATTTCACAAAGTTTCAAAAGTTGGTTTATGTCAAAACATCAAAATTTAAGTATCTCATATTTTTATGTTTTGGACTATTTTGTAAAATGATGATATTTTTCATTTGGGAAGTCCTTTTTGGAAACCAGTTGTTGTAGCATGTTTATTATCATGTCTACAATCATTCCCCAAAGTTTTACATTTTTTGGAATTTATTTAATATTTTTAAACAGTGTTTTAAAATCAGCATATCAATGTTTTTCTGAAGTATCAGTTATCGGTCGACCGAACCGGTCGACCGCTCATATGTTCAGCCGTCAGTGTACGACAGAGAGTTTGTCGGTCGACCGGTGCGGTTGACCGAGAGCTTCATCGGTCGACCGCAGAAATTTTCGGTCGACCGACGATCATTCAAAACAGTTCTTCGAATCTTTTGTTCTTCGCGGTCGACCGTGAATATTTTCGGTCGACCGCCAATAGAGCCGTTGTCTCCTAACGGCTATTTCTGAGCTGAGTTTTCTGGGGCTGTTTTGTCATTTTGTTTTGGGGTTTTAGCTGAGTTTTTGAGTGGGTATATATACCCTATTTTTGTTCTCTTTCATGTATCCAAGAGATTTTTAAAAATAAGTTTAAGAAAGTTTTAATCAAGGGTTTAAGTTTGTTTAAAGTGTGTTTATAAGCTGTTAAGCATTTGAGTGTTTTTGGTTTTGTGAATCAATTCCACAAGAGCTTGAGGAGATCATCTATTGAAGTTTGAGCTTCTAACTATTCTCCCTCCATCTCTTGTCATCTATAGAGAAGTTTCCTTAAACTTAATTCTAGCATTTTATAAGTTTGTTCTTAATTTCATAAGCTAGATTTCATATTGAGTTTATATTGTTTTATCTCTTTGTTCACACACAACCTATTGAGCTTATAGTATTTACATTCATAGTATATTTTGGGTTGTGGGGTTTGTGACTTAGAGTTGTGCCTAATTGAGTTCTTACCTTATTTAGAGAACAATCATTTGTTATATTGTGCTTATTTGAGAGATCACTTTATAATACACTTGTACACCGAGTGAGGAGTGTGTGGTGAGAGTCGGGGATCATTCCAAGAGGAATGGCGTCGGTTGACGAGCCTAGGGAGAGGTTGTAACCGAGCACTTGAGGGAGACACGGCTAGGTCCAACACTTGTGAGGGTGTAGAGTGTGATTGCAAGAGTGTCGATTGTAAAGTTTTGGGTTAGCTAGAAAACCGAGTGTGAGGTGTAAACGTTATTCGGGTGAACGTAGAAAACCCGATTGTGATAGTGGAGTATCTCCTCGAGGTGAGGAGCGGGGACGAAGGTCGTGGGGACCGAACTTCGTAAACATATCCTTTGTTTGTGATTGCATTGGCGCATTTATTCTTATGCTCATATCTTATATTGCCATTGTGTATTGCTCATTGTTTATTTGTCCCACTATCTAGTTAGTTTGTTTACCCTTGTGTGATTTATATATCCTTACATATATATCTTTATCATATAGGATATATCTCTTTGTTGTTCATATTGCTTATCCTAGCTCATATATATTGTTGTATTTCATACTTGCTAGGATAACTTATTAATTAGTTTTAATTGGCATTTAAATCGGATTAGATTAGCATAAGACCCTAATCACCCCCCCCCCTCTCTAGGGTCTAACAATGTGTTGTTATGATCATAAGCAATGTAAGCTACATATTATTGGAAAAAATTATTAACTTATAAACCATGTACCTTCAGCTTTCATTTTATGCATTGCATGTGTAAAAATTATTAATTAGTTTTGAATGAAGAGAACTTTAATTCAAGAGTTTAATTTTGATTTAATGGCTTTAGTTGGTAACTAATTATAATTAGGATAAGAATGTTAATATTGAAAAGGATTAGGGGTAAAATTGACCAATAAAAGTTTTTCAAGAACTCCCACTTTTAAAGGGAGTATGATATGATATACCGTTGATTTGAATGACTAATTTCAAATAACTAAAGAATTGAGTTACCTAATAATAATTTTAATGCTTTGATGGACTAATTTTAAAATATGAAAGGCTTACGGGACTGCTATAAAAAATACTTTAATCAATTAATTTATGTTAATAATTAATTAATTCTATAATTTGGTATCAATCAATTAGTTAATATTTACACATGCAATGCATATTATGTTTACAATGCTAATGTGCTCTAAGCTTCTTTCCACTATTTAGATTTTACCAATTCTAATTAGATCAATTTTTTATTAATTGGTTTTGAATGGAGAGAGCTTTAATTTGGGAGTTTAAGCTTCTTTATACTCTTTATGTCAACCAATTCTAATTAGATTATTTTTTATTAATTAGTTTTGAATGAAGAGAACTTTAATTCAAGTTTAATGGCTTTAGTTGGTAACCAATTATAATTAGGATAAGAATGTTACTATTGAAAAGGATTAGGGGTAAAATTAACCAATGAAAGTTTTTCAAGAACTCCCACTTTTAAAGGGAGTATGATATGATATGGGAGTTTAAGCTTTAATTTGGGAGTTTAAGCTTCTTTATACTCTTTATGTCAACCAATTCTAATTAGATTAATTTTTTATTAATTAGTTTTGAATGAAGAGAACTTTAATTCAAGAGTTTAATTTTGATTTAATGGCTTTAGTTGGTAACCAATTATAATTAGGATAAGAATTTTAATATTGAAAAGGATTAGGGGTAAAATTGACCAATGAAAGTTTTTCAAGAACTCCCACTTTTAAAGGGAGTATGATATACCGTTGATTTGAATGACTAATTTCAAATAACTTAAGAATTGAGTTACCTAATAATAATTTTAATGCTTTGATGGACTAATTTTAAAATTTGAAAGGCTTACGAGACTGCTATAAAAAATACGTTAATCAATTAATTTATGTTAATAATTAATTAATTCCATAATTTGGTATCAATCAATTAGTTAATATTTACACATGCAATGCTTATTATGTTTACAATGCTAATGTGCTCTAAGCTTCTTTCCACTATTTAGTTTTTACCAATTCTAATTAGATCAATTTTTTATTAATTGGTTTTGAATGGAAAGAGCTTTAATTTGGGAGTTTAAGCTTCTTTATACTCTTTATGTCAACCAATTCTAATTAGATTATTTTTTTATTAATTAGTTTTGAATGAAGAGAACTTTAATTCAAGAGTTTAATTTTGATTTAATGGCTTTAGTTGGTAACTAATTATAATTAGGATAAGAATGTTAATATTGAAAAGGATTAGGGGTAAAATTGACCAATGAAAGTTTTTTAAGAACTCCCACTTTTAAAGGGAGTATGATTTCAATAACCTCCCTAATAAATTTTCTAATCACCCCCCTAATCAATTCCCTAATCATCATGCATGACTCTCTCTCTCTCTTCCAATTCATTCCTTCAAATCACGTGAAAAATCTCTCTCCCCATGATTTTTCTCCAGCCACAAATCTTTCCTTCCATTTTCTCTCATTTTCAAAATTTTTAAATTTCAACTAGCCAAATATACACCCCAAATCACGTTGTAAGGTTCCTTACCTTAATCTTTCTCTCTCAAAACCTCATCCTCTCTCTCATTCTCCTTGTTGTTCGCCTCTCTCCCTCTCTCTTCATCACCAACATCACCTTCATCATCACCTCCTAAACCACCACTGCCTCCTCCAGCCCAGGCTAGCCCCACCGAGCCTCCGGGCGAACTCCGCCGCTGCTCGCCCACCCCTCCCCGAGCACCTCCATCACTGTCAAGCTCACCGCCAACTAGCGCCTCCATCGCACGCCACATGTTTGACGATATGCCAACACAAATCCAGTTGCAGAACCGCACACCAACAGCCCCATCGAACCCTGTTGAGCCCCTCAGTGATGACAACCGTCGTCGTCACCGTCACCAAACATCGCCATCACCCCCTCGACGGCAAGCATTTTTGTCTTGCTCTTTGTTGAATTCGTTCTCATTATTATTATGCAAGCATATTTTATCTTGCTCAGTATTATTATTCATTTTTTACCAAATTTAGTATAAGTATGTATTTTCGAGTTATATACATATATATATTTTTTTCCACCATCTACTTCTAGTTAATTTGGTTTGGTTAATCTAGTAATTAGAAATTTATCTATTATATATATTTTCTGCAATAGTTAACTTCACATAGATGTGTTTGACTTAGTGGTCACATGACTTAGATTGTTAATTTCCCAAAGACCTCATTATTAGAGTTGTATATCTAGGCAGTGTTAGATATACCGATTCAGGCTAAAACTTGTTGCATAGTTTCATACGTGTAATATGATATTAAACTGTCACCATGAAAAGAAAAAGACTCAAGTTGATAAATTGTTTATTTCAGAACCTTTAGTTCTGTTAGGTGTTCTAGTTTTCTTAGTTATATTTGTGAAGTTACATTATCACTGCATGTTCATAGCACTTCCTAGTTAGCATGCATTAAAAACACGTGCAACAAAGATGACCACTTCCCAGAAAAGACAATACACACAACTCAATTATTTCTTTTTTTTAACATCATGCATTTTTTTTATTGTGTTCTCTTTTTTTTTTTTTTTGTGATGTAGATGGTATTTGTTACATGCTAGGTAAGCTTATATGCACGTATTTCCCATCTTTATATTTATTAACTTTGTATCATAAAGGACATGAAACACCTAAGATAAAGCCTAGTTAGTATGTAATGAATTATCTTATGAAAACCAACTATTTAACCAGACGTGCTTGGGTTTACAATACACAAATAACTGATCTATTTGGATTCAGAATCCAAATTACAGACTCGTTTGATCCAGTTCGAACCCAAGTCTGAACCAGAACCCACTCCAGACCGTACTAGACCGGGTTAGACTGAACCATACCGGATCCAACTGAACCAGACCAGACCAAATTTTATTGTAACCAGTTTGAATCCAACGGAGCAAAATTTAAGCCAAGCTCTTGTCAACACCTACTTGAAGCCTTTGCATAAAAGCCCATGCCATCTATTCCAAGTTTTTATAGATGGAAGCTTTACATTTATATATTAATTTGTTAGCTATAGACCAGTTATTGGTTTTAGGATCATAGGTCTCACTTACGACTCGTCTATGTAGGTCCAGCCTTTCAAGAACCACGATCTAGTGACATTGACCATCTGACATATGAATTACTAGTTTGTACTTATTATGAAAGTTGGTTTAGTGAGTTCATGTTTTACGAGATATTGTGCCATAGGAACTCAAGTACCTAAATAGGCAAGACTGGTCTGATATTGATTTTAGAGATCACCTGAAAGGTCATGAGTAGATTAAAACTAGTTTATACAAATAATATTTATCTTGTTTGATATTGTGTTTGACATGCTTGACTTTATAGAAAATTGTTGATTGATCATCTAGTTGTCATCTGGTAGGATAGACTGTGCATGAAGACGACTCCTGTTAAAAGTGTGATTTATAAGCATGTTTTCATAGCATGGCTATGCTCTCGATATCGATATCCCGATATGAGATTTTCCTTGGCTATTACTATTATAGCATCGACTAGATGATGCACCCTTCTTGGTTGGACATGTTCTGGGTCATGATTATTTTTCATAGTTTTACAGAAGTTGTTCCACGGTAACTCTGTGGTTAGTGCACAACATTTCATGCACAGTCATTTAAATTAAATTGGTAAACATGGGGTTTAAAAAAGGGGATTTAGACGGAGAATATAACATGTATATAAACGGGTACATGCGCATTCCTAATATCCTGACTTATATATACATGAGCCAAAGGGCCAATACTTGACTTGAAGCCGTGTTCCCGGGATGGTTTATGGGAAACCGATTTATATACATGAAAATATTCTTCTCTAATTCAAATAACATGTAAAATAAGAATAATGTGGTTATATGCTTTGTGATAGTTTTGGGCATGCATAGCCTGGCCTGGATGAAGTATTTGTGATGTATATTTATATTGTTTGTTTATAAAATTTTAGTAGTTGATATTTAGAGATTTACAATTTGAGATATATGGTATGTACGAGAGTTTCCTTGTTTGGATTATTCCCTCGACGTACTCATATCGTGTTGTGGGTTTCTAAATCTTAACTCTTTTTAGTATAGGATATAAGATGTATGCTTTATGGTAGACCTTGTGTGAATATCCATGTTTAGAAATTCCCTTTATCATCTTTAATTGAGTTTCCATTTTTTTTTCTTTATACATTCCACTTACACTTATACGTGCACAAGTTTCCTCATTTTACATGCTTGCTGGGAGTTTTCTGACTGCCCTGGGGTTTTCATGCCCCAGACCCGGGAATTGTTCTTTCTTCGCAGGACCAAGAGTACTTTAAGGATTAAGACCAGCGACAGTGATCACCTTCTGTCCTACCACTCTCTCAGCTTCAGTTTGCTTAGGTAGTATTTGCTTTAGACTATTCCTGTAATCACATGTGTTTATCCGAACTTTGATGTAAGTATCCATTTTCTACTTTTAATAGTTGTGAACATGTAAGAGAACTGTCTTGTCAGATTTTTCATTATCCATCTATTTTCCTTTATTATCTTAGTTACATGCTCCATGTAGTAGTTCTTGGAAAAACTTATGTGTACAGGATGATCTAGAGGCGTGAATGTGACATTATGGTTGCATTGCCGGCCAAGTCACATCCCAAAATGAAAAAAATGGAACCGGGGCGTGACAAAAAGAGTTTGTCTATAGAAAGATATGCTTAATTTACTAATAATATGTTCTGTAGAAAACTGCAAATATGCTGATTTGAAATAATTGATATATTACGTGAAGGTTTATTTGAGTTTTTATGTTAATTAATCATGTTTAAACCCTAGGTTTGTGATACCTAAGTAAGATAAATATATTTAAATGAATTTTACCTCTGTTCATGAATAGTTTTTATCATGTGTTAATAATAACTTTGTTTACATATGAGATAATTGAAGAATTATTTAATTAGGATGTTAAACCCTAATTTAAAAGATATAATAATTTAATTTGATGATTCAGATAATTCCTGTTGCATATGCCAAGTATAAAATCTCGTTTTAACGTCATGATATGTATAATTAATATAAGCATTGTTTGTACATGAAAGAATATGTCCCTTGACAGAATAGTCGACTACTAAGCTTAGTAGTCGGCTACTCGTGCCTAAATGAGTGTAACAGAAACTGTGTTTGCAGAGTAGTCGACTAATGTTCTTAATAGTCGACTACAGATACTGATATATGTTATTACAGAGTTTGGATGGACTCACTGTGGTCGACTACTAAGCCTAGTAGTCGACTACTAAGGTTGTTGCCTGAATTTTTGTTTTGCATTTGTTTGAGATATGTTTGCGGGTTTCGAGCCGCACTTCTTTATACGTAAATTCAGGAATAGTGTAGTAGCACACACATGGGTATGCTGAAAGTAATTATGATGGGTTTTGACCCGGTTACTTTGAGAAAGAGTTTAGTACATATTATACACACACCTTCTGGATATCGTTGATGAGCTCAGTTCAGTACTAGGAGGGTAGTGCGTCGATATTCTATTTGTAAAGGCCATTGAGTCGGGTTTGGATGTTTTATCTAACAGTCCGTCCGCACGAGGGTACGATGAGGCTTGTGAGCCGTACTTCTAGGATATCTATATGGTAGGCCGTTCCGCACTCATGTTACACACTGAGATCGTGCTGAGACTAATGAGTTACGTACACTGATTAGGATACCTACAGGGAAGCCCGTTGCACATGATAATGCTAAGTATCAAAATCTTACACGGGGTTGCATTGAGATAGTTAAATGATAGCCCAAGTCATTGGCGGATGCTAGTTATGTTTTTGACTCACTGCTGAAATATATGACCTAGAGTATTTTGTATTTGAAAATACATAGGATTTGTGCCAGTATTCATTCTCTTCCCAGTGACATTGAAAGATATTATGAATATGATATGTTGATGTCTTTACTTTCTTTTACTGCTTTTCTTTATTTTCTTAGTTTGGATCAATAATTAGCGATTCACAATTTGAGACATATGGTATATACATGAGGGTTTTCTTGTTTGGATTATTTCGCTCGACGTACCAGTCTCATGTTATGGATGTCTAATTATTGATTTTATTTAGATTGTTTATCTTTAGTTTGGTATTAATGTTTAGATGTTTACAATTCGGGACATATAGTATATACATGAGGATTTTATTGTTTGGATTATTTCGCTCGACGTACTACGTCTCGTATTATAGGTGTCTAAATATTAATTCTATTAGATACGGGAAAAAATGTTCTAGGTAGACTATGCTTAATAGATAGAGCATCCACTTCATCTAGCAGCCCTTTCTCTGGGGGCGGATGGATGTGATCTTGCTATAGCGCTCTGACACTCTTGTTGTTGCTCTTTTTCTTCTAATATTCTTTCAGGTAATTCAGAGTACCGAAGAGTCACAGGATGACAGAGTTCTTGCATAGTCACCATCACATGAGATTTATTAGAGGCTCCACCATAGTTTTATATTTTTGTTCAGACCTTAGAGTTTATTTCATAGTTTAAAGGCAGTGTGCCTTAGTACGATTTTCAGTTGTTTCTTGTCGAGACATATTTATTCATTTTGGATATCAGATATATTCTAGGTTGTTCATTAAAACATGATTTATTTATGAGATACTTCTTTCTATATCATGTCTATTGTAGTTATTTCCTTCTTTTTTGCCCGTTTTGTACCTGTTTTTTATTTTGATTCCACTAGAGGATATTGTTGTGAATGGTAAAACTTATTATTGCATAGTATGGGTGCATGGCAGGTTTGACATCTTTGAGTTCATCTTGGACTGTAGTCATGTGTAAAAATAGGGGTATCACTAAAGGATAAGGAGACTTCCCATGCTAGTACTTCAGGAGAAGCCTTGTCGACAAGAGATAGAAGCACATATCCGAGAGGTGGTAATAGGAGCAGTTCGAAGTCTAGAGGTCATCACCAGTTAGTTAATAACCAGTGTGCATTCTATAAGGAACAAGGACATTAGAAGAGAGACTGTCCGAAGCTCCAGGAGAAGGAGAATACCAAGAAGAAGGGTCTGAAAGCTAACGAGGTGAATGTTGCAAAGGCGATGATTCCGATGATTCGAGCTTTTCTCTATTCATTACTCCGGAGATGAACCATGTGGATGCATCAAATTGGATGCTTGATTCTGGTACTACTTATCATGTGACTCCTGTTCACGGGAAAATTCGTTGCTCTCTTCATTACTAATTTCATTGTACACTCTTGGTAATTGTTTATCGATTACAAAGATCCGGTCTTTTTATAAGATCCGGTTACAACGAAAATCAAATAAAAAGAAATGAAAATTACAACTTTGTTTCCTTGTTTGTCGAACGAATCACGAGCTCCTGTTTTGCGGTCGCTCGCTTTGTGGGTTGTTTGCCTGCGCCGGGGTTGTTTACCGTGGACCACCGCGAGATCTAGATCCGGTCGGATCTATGCAGTATAACGGGTATTATTCCACCAAGGGAGATAATAGCCAGAGGGATTGTTTCACCAAGAAAACAACCGCTCGAACCTCGGGATCAAAGAACCAAGCTTTGATCCGGAGTTTAACCACATAGATCTGGGATCCGGTCCTCTCGAATTCCTGCCTTATTTAGCGTTGATGATCGCCGAGCACCAGATCCGGATGAGCAAGTCTTCGAAGTCTTAAAGTTTGAATCTTGTTTAGATCTGAGATTTCAATCCTGCAGGGCTTCGCCTCCTCCAAAATCCAACCTCCCCAACAAATGAACAGAAGGCCTATTTATAGGTACTCAGAACTGTGCCCGTGCACAGTTCTGAGCCTAGCCACCCATGGGTGGCTCGGTTTCGATCGAGTCCCCCCCGGGTGTCCGTCGTTCGGTTGTTTTGTCCGATTCTATGCTTTGTTGATCTGGACTTTGATTCAGTTGTGTGGTTGACTTGTTCGGATTCGATTCGTTTTGATCTGATTCCTGATTTGGAAGTTTTCCACTTCTGATACGAGTCTGAAACCGATCTTGATTCGATCGCGATTCATCCGAGTTTGTTCTTGTTTGAATAACTCGTTGACTCCTCGAACCGTTGGCTTGATTCCGCATGCGAATGGATGCATTCCGTTGTTTGCGTACGGTTCGTTAGCCTCGTTAGTCCGCTACGTCGCATATCGCTTGGCTTCGGCGTTGTGGGCTAACAGTTTTGTTTGGATACGTCGCACGATGGTCCGTTTGTTAAATCGGCGTTGTCGAGCTATGCTAAGGGACCTATAGGCAATTTTATACGCCTACAGATACCCCCTCCAAAGTATTTTAGCCTCGTTCTTTTATAGAAGAGTCTGGAATACTTTGGATGTGATTGTCCCAACCTTCAGTCGGCGTAACGAGACATTGGAATGGCTTCTGTTCTGGATTCCTTCAATTCCTTCAGGCTATTCGGTGCTTTGTCGAATGTCTGTAAGGATTCCGGTGCTGCATTTATTGTCTGACCGTTGTCAAAATTTTGAACTTGAAGTCGATTCTTGATTTCTTGACTTTTTAGCTCGAGTTGGTTGCTTCAACATAGAACTGATCATCGATTGACGGCGTTGAATCTTCATTTACAACGCGTTGTCTGGCGTTTGAGCTTCATTGCGACGCGTTGTTTGGCGTCCAGGCTTCATTGCGACGTGTTGTTCGACGTCCGACACAGTTTATACTCGTACGTCTTCTGGAGTTTACACAGTTTAAGCTCTTAAGGAGTTGGAGCGTGGCGGATACTTGAGTCATGAGACCAATCCATAGAATTGATGCGTCAATGACTCGTACTTATAAAATTTTTGGCAAATTTCCAGCCCTCAATGGGTTTGATTAGCCTTTACCGACTACCGTTTGAGTCGGGCTAGCATGCGGATTGTTAAATCCGTTCCGCATGTGACGTTGTGCTAAAAAGAGTTAATCCTTTTAGTGCTACGATATTGAATACGTAGACTTCGTCTTTCTCCTGTGAAAAGACTAAACAGCAACATGTATTAGACGTTGACTTAGGATTTTTGGCAAATCCTCAGCCTTCAACGGATTTGACGTGCTCTTACCGATTACCGTTTGAATCGGGCTTACATGCGAATTATTTAAATCCGTTCCGCATGTGACGTTGTGCTAAAGGAATGAACTCTTTTAGACTTTGTGCTATGATGTTGAATACATAGACTTTACCATTTGTTACGGGAATAGGTTACCCGGCGACGCGTGTTAGGCGTTGACTTTAGGATTTTTGGCTAACCCCCAACCTTCAACGGATTTGATTAGCCTTTACCGACTACCGTTTGAGTCGGGCTAGCATGCGGATTGTTTTAGTCCGTTCCGCATGTGACGTTGTGCTAAAGGAATGAACTCCCTTAGACTTTGTGCTACAACTTCGAATATGTAGACTTCGCCATTGTTGTGGGAATAGGCTACCCAGCAACGTGTATTAGACGTTTGGCTTATCCCTACTTAGGATTCGGGATAAAATTCCCCAGGTTTAGATCCTGGTGCCTTTTTCAATCGGTGAAAGACTAAACCGGCGACGCATGTTAGGCGTCGGCATATCCTTTCTTAGGATTCAGGATGAAATTCCCCATGCGTGTAAGGCATGGATTTCGGTGTTATTAATAACAACCTGCCATAATATTGAATATGTGGACGGGTGTTCTTTTTAACGGTTAAGAACTAACCGGCGGCGCGTGTTAGGCGCAGACTTATCCTTTCTTAGGTTTCAGGATAAAATACCCCAGAATCGAACTCTGGTGTCTTCTTCTACGGAGAAAGACTAAACCGGCAGCGCGTGTTAAGCGCAGACTTATCCCTGCTTAGGATTCGGGATAAACTTCCTAGAATGAATCCGAAACTGATAAACTTTTGGAAAAGATTGGTGTGGGAAAGGAAGAATTTTATATTCTATTCCCAATTTGAAAAGGAGACTCGAGGTGGGATCTCCACCCCCAGAATCCGGAAAGGTGAAACTGAGAGTAGGATCTCCACTCCGAGAATCGCAGAGATTCGGATAACCCTAACTGTCGGAAGGTTTGATTACCGATGTAAAGATGAATTTCTCGTTTATCGAGAGTGGATTGTGGTTTTGGTCCTCACTGTAGGAAGGTTTGACCAAGCGAGAGTTTGAGATGACCCTAACTGTAGGAAGGTTTGATCACTCGATTTGAAAGCGGACCTCTCGTTCATTGGAGGAATCGAGAGGGGATTTTGGTTGTGGTCCTAACTGTAGGAAGGTTTGACCAAGTGGGGGGTTAAGACGATCCTAACTGTAAGAAGGTTTGATCGCTTGATTTGTGGACCTCTCGTTCATTGAAGGACTCGAGAGGGGATTTTGGTTTTGGTCCTAACTGTAGGAAGGTTTGACCAAGTGGGGGATTTGAGACGATCCTAACTGTAGGAAGGTTTGATCGCTCGATTTGAGGGCCTCTCGTTCATTGAAAGAATCGAGAGGGGATTTTGGTTTTGGTCCTAACTGTAGGAAGGTTTGACCAAGTGAAAAAGGAGAGTAAGAGTACAAATCACTGTAGGAATGTTGATTCGTACAAATCACTCGAAGTGGTTTCTTGATGTTAAGTGATAAAGACTTAACAAAAAAAGGGCTTTGATAATTTGTCAATGATTGATAGATCAAAATTCTAAGCATTATATCCGGACTCTAACAATGAAAGTGTTGAGTACACGAACATAGCGGAGGAAAGAATTTTAGTGGTCCCACCGTCAATTGGTTTGATCAGTGGGGGATTCTGTGGTGGAGACTATGCGTCGTCAAACACCGATGAGAGTTTTGTGAGGGAAAATTGATCCAATGAAGTGATCGGATTTCATCTCAGCAAAAGAGTGTTCGGAAATTAGAAGTTTAGTGTTTATCACTTTATTCATCATGACCGGGTTATCCCTAAGAATATTACATTTAACATTCTTCCGGGAACTTCCCGTTACATGAATTATCCACCCTCAGCTTTCTTTGCAAAACTAGGTGTATCATTGTATCAGCTGCACGATCGGGTTATCCTTAAGAATACCACGCATGGCACTCTCCAGGAACTTCCCGTGGAAATAGTTTAGACTCATATACCTAATGGAGTATCAGGGAGCAGTTTAACCTCTTATACCGGTCGGAGGATTGAGAAGCAGTTTATACTCATATACTCTTTGGAGTGTCAGGAAGCAGTTTATACTCTTATACCAGTCGGAGTTTTGCCGTTCTTGACTGGCTTACCCTAGCGTTATGACGCCGGCCTCCACCAAGGTCTGGATACTATTCTTGAGCGTAAAGCAATCCTTGGTGGGGTGAAGGATCCTCCTGTGATACGCACAGTACTTTGGATCCGCAGTATTGTCAGTTTCCTCCTGATTCGTGATCGGTGGCAGCTTGATCTTGTTTTGCAAGGAGGGATTCGAAGATGGCTGTAACGTCTTCGTCCTTGAAAGAATACTCTCTTTGGAGTTTCGGACCCGAGTTCTTTTGTTGTCTCCGGGGCTGCTGTTGCGACGTTTGATTAAAATCGACAGTCGCTGCAGGTGTCTTGCCCTTACCACGGGAGGCGAAATTTGAGTTCGGAGGATTCGTCGTCGATTGACTCCTCTCGGCCTTCTTCCTTCGGAGGAAGCGTTCGGCTTGTTCACCACGCATCTTCAAGTCTTTCCAAGTGTTGGATGGTGCTGTGCCCATTGCCTCCAACACGTCCAGCGAAAGGTTGTTATGGCAGGTCTGGAGGATGAATTCCTCAGTGATTGGGTCCCGACAGTTTATTGCTTTGTTCCGGAACCTCTTGACGAAGGTGTCCACTAATTCCCCGTCTTTCTATTTCTCGTCGAGTAATGACCCGATGGATATCTCGGTGTCGTCGTCGAAGAAATTGGTGAGGAACATGGTCTCCATATCGTCCCAGCTGCTTACACTATCTGGCTTGAGGCGGCGGTACCAGTCGAAGGCGGCTCTGCGAAGAGTGCCAACGAATGACCGCACCATCAGAGGCTCATTGCCGGAGATAATACCCAGGTGCGATTTGAAGTAAATCAAATGCTGAGTGGGGGAACCCTCCCATCGAACGGCGTGAAGTTGATTAGACTAAACTTCACCGGATAGGGGATTAATTCCCACTCTCTCGGGTATGGACAAGGAATGCCCATCTTCTTCATCTCTTGAGCTGAAATCAACGTATTGATTTTGCTCTCGAGGTTTTTGATCTTCAGACTTTCACCCGAGTTTTCGTCAGCACGGTCCTGAGGTGGAACCGTGGTGTTGTGACTAGCATCCTCGTTGCCACCCCCTGCATTAATGGGAGGGTCATTAGCATTGCGGGTTTCATCCGCGTTCGCATTCTCTACTTCATGAACAACCTGATTACGGCGGCTTGGTTCGCCTTGCTGGTTCCTCAATGCCTGGATTTGTTGGTCATGCATCTCTTTCATAGTCTGCATGGCCATCTGCATCTCGAGCCTGAAGCTCTCCTGTTGTTTGGCCATGGCTTCCTCGAGCATCTTGGCCACTTGTTCCGCGCTTATCATGAATGACTCGCGGAGTTCTCCTTCGCTAGATACAGTGTTGTCAGACGCAACCGCAGAGCAAGCATCCGATTCCTCATCTTCTGAAGGTTGTCTTATCCGAACCCTCCCATACGTTCTTCGTGAGATGGCTCCAGACTGCAAACGGGTTAGACGCCGGGATGCTCTCCGAATCGACTCGAGATCATCCCGTGCCAATGTCCCCTTGTTGGTCATGTTAGCGGTGACTCATGGAAATTCTCCATCTTCAACCACCGCTCTCCTTCGTCAGAAACGCCTAGGCCTTGGCTTTGGCGTTTCAGTGCTGAGCCTTTCGAACACCGAAACTCTTTCAGGGACTGTATTGTTGCATCTGAATTCAGACAATACTGCCCGAATAAGTTTGGAACAGGGGCATTGAGTCTCGAACCTATGAGGACTTCTCTTTCTGGCTCTGCTCGTACCCCCAGCACGATAGTACAGCTCGTCCGTAGGAAGGTCGGAGCAACCTATCGCGTGTTGGCATGACTTCTCAGGTATAACGTCATCGTCATCAGACGACAACGTTTCCTTCTAAGGATGGATCGCCTTCTTCGGGCTTTCGAGAGTCACGCGCCTTGAAACACGCCTTTGCGAGCCTGAGTTCTCAGCGGGCTCCTAAACTTTAATGTGCAAGTTGGCGCGTGCGGCAGCTTTGAACTCCTTGTCATGCTGAGAATGACGGCGACCCCCAGCATGTTGAGCCGTTCGGGGCTTCTTCATCGGGCCCAAACGCTCTTGAACTGGAGTTTTGCATCGTCCATTGGGGAGTGGGCCGATGCGCTCCAAAACTGACTTCTTTCTCCGGGATGATTCTGTGTGACTTCCCGAAGTAGCCATAGGAATTGTCGGCGACTTCGTTTGGTTCGCCGGAGGTTGAATCTGCTTCGAAGGTGGCAAAGGTTGCTCTTTGGCCTGAATCATCACTTCGGATTTTGGCCACCAAACTTTGCGGGTTGGTGGCGGTTTCTTCGTCACCTCCTTCTGAAGCTTTCTACGGGCTTCTTCAGCTTGAGCCCGTGCCTGCGCTGATAATGCACGGCGCTTGCAAATGCGTTCCTCCAGCATTAAACGGTTCCGTTTGACACGGACCCATTGCATTGTTGGCGGCTTGGAGGAACCACCATTCATCTGTTGTTGAGGCCGCTTGCCTCTTCTGTTCCTCAGATCCGTGTTGTAGCGGATCCCGTCCATAGATTCCATTGCCTTTGTGAATTGTTTCGCAAGGCGTTGACGTTGCCTTTGGCGGGCTCTCTTTGAGAGAGTCACCACGCCCTCGGCAATGGAGGATTTGACCAGAACGGATCTGACCTGGTTGGAAGTTGGAGAAATCTCACCCAATGCAGCTTCGGCATCCAGCGGGGCGAGATCTTCGTTGGTGTTTTCAACATCTTCGTACCAACGAGTCTTTCTCCTGGAGGAGAACTTCTTGGACTTGCGGGGGGAGGTTGATCCGGACGAGGACGACAAGTACGCCTCGAACTTTTGCTGATCGAACTCGTATTCGACCTCCTCCACGACCGGGATTGAGATCCGCGGCTGTGACGCAACGATCTCGTCAGCGAGATCGGTGGCTCCCACTGTGGTCGCCAGATTGTTCGCGGGAAAATTCGTTACTCTCTTCATTACTGATTCCATTGTACACTCTTGGTAATTGTTTATCGATTACAAAGATCCGGTCTTTTTATAAGATCCGGTTACAACGAAAATCAAATAAAAAGAAATGAAAATTACAACTTTGTTTCCTTGTTTGTCGAACGAATCACGAGCTCCTGTTTTGCGGTCGCTCGCTTTGTGGGTTGTTTTCCTGCGCTGGGGTTGTTTACCGTGGACCACCACGAGATCTAGATCCGATCGGATCTACACAGTATAACGGGTATTATTCCACCAAGGGAGATAATAGCCGGAGGGATTGTTTCACCAAGGAAACAACCGCTCGAACCTCGGGATCAAAGAACCAAGCTTTGATCCGGAGTTTAACCACGTAGATCTGGGATCCGGTCCTCTCGAATTCCTGCCTTATTTAGCGTTGATGATCGCCGAGCACCAGATCTGGATGAGCAAGTCTTCGAAGTCTTAAAGTTTGAATCTTGTTTAGATCTGAGATTTCAATCCTGCAGGGCTTCGCCTCCTCCAAAATCCAACCTCCCCAACAAATGAACAGAAGGCCTATTTATAGGCACTCAGAATTGTGCCCGTGCACAGTTCTGAGCCTAGCCACCCATGGGTGGCTCGGCCTTGGCCGAGCCACCCTGGGGTGGCTCGGCCACCGAGCCACCTCAAGGTGGCTCGGCTTGGGCCGAGCCACCTTGAGGTGGCTCGGTTTCGGCCGAGTCCCCCCCGGGTATCCGTCGTTCGGTTGTTTTGTCCGATTCTGTGCTTTGTTGATCTGGACTTTGATTCGGTTGTGTGGTTGACTTGTTCGGATTCGATTCGTTTTGATCCGATTCCTGATTTGGCAGTTTTCCACTTCTGAGTTCGAGTCTGAAACCGATCTTGATTCGATCGCGATTCATCCGAGTTTGTTCTTGTTTGAATAACTCGTTGACTCCTCGAACCGTTGTCTTGATTCCGCATGCGAATGGATGCATTCCGTTGTTTGCGTGCGGTTCGTTAGCCTCGTTAGTCCGCTACGTCGTATATCGCTTGGCTTCGGCGTTGTGGGCTAATAGTTTTGTTTGGATACGTCGCCCGATGATCCGTTTGTTGAATCGGCGTTGTCGAGCTGTGCTAAGGGACCTATAGGCAATTTTATACGCCTACAACTCCCAAGTGAGATTGGTTTGTATCTTTTGAGAGACTCAATAGGGGTGTTGTTATCATGGGAAATGATCAATCATGTAGTATTTTGAGGATATGTACTATGAGGATTCAGATGCACGATTGAGTAGTCCGTGAATTAAAAGAAGTGAGATTTGTTCCTCAGCTAAAGAAGAATCTTATTTCTATTGGAGCTTTGGAGGTAAATGGATTCAAGGTGACATTTGAGGACGTTGTAGTAAATGTTACTAAGAGATCATTAGTGGTGATGAAGGGAGTCCGTAGTTGGAACTTGTATTATCTGAAGGGGAGCATCAAGGTTGGCCAGGTAGCTTTAGCTATTTCAGAGGTGGATATGAGTAGACTTTAGCACTACAGGTTAGGACACATAGGAGAAAAGTCACTGCAGGTTTTGTGCAAGCATGGGCTATTGAAGGGAGTTAACAGTGGGAAGATTGAGTTCTGTGAGTACTGTATTCATGGCAAGAAGATGAAGGTGAAGTTCGGGACTGTCATTCATAGGACGAAGGGCATCCTGGATTACGTGCACACAGATGGTTGGGGTCCTACCAAGACTGCATCACTTGGTGGTTGACATTGGTTCGTCACGTTCGTTGATGGCTATTCTAGGCGTTGTTGGGTGTACATCATGACGAAGAAGAGTAAAGTCGTAGATTTATACTAGTTCCGTTTAGTTAGGCGTTAAGTGGGAGTATTCGTATTTTAGATTGTTAAGCATAAATATTACTAGTAATTCATATCTAGGGATTAATGGTACGAGATATGTACAGGAGGATTTCCTTGTCTGGATTATCCTCTCTTAGTACTTTTCTCATATTATTAATTCCTAAGAGACGATTGCGGAATTTTATGGACGAAATTCTTTTAAGGGGAAAGAATGTAAAACCCCGTAAATTTAAATATTTTATGATAAATAATGATAAATATATTATATAGTAAAAAAACATATTTTGATGTTTGAGTATGATAAGAATTGATTTAAGATTAATTCAATGTATATTTATAAAAATATGAGTGTAAATGCACAAAACATGCACAAAGGCCAAAAGAGTGAAAATCTAGGAATAATGACCAGTTATGATTTTCTATGTTTTGCATACTTATACAATTAGAATCTAAAAAAGTATAAGTTGTAGATCTCTTCAACAGCTTTCCAACAAATATTAGGTCACCTCATTCCGAGGTCGGATGAGAAAGTTATAGCCAAAATATCAAATGTTGTTTTCCTAGTCAGACTAGGTTTCCTGGTTCAGGTCAAACAGGTTTGTTTCGGGTTTGTTTCTATAAATACCTGCATTTTTCACGAAAATTCTATTTTTTTATCATATCTATGATCCCTAGTAGCCACCCTCTCCCTTCAAAAACCCTAGATCATTTTCTTATGAGTTTGGAGAGCTTTGTGAAGTAAAACACCGATAGGAGGGCGAGATCATCGACGTGTGGCGAGGGAGAACGGGCTGTTTATGCTCGGGGATAGCTTGCTGCTTATTTTAGAGGCTTGCACATGATATTAAGGCAAGATCACTTACATCCAAACCCATCCCCATAGTTAAATAACTAGTTTAGAAGTTTAAATTATGTTTACATACTTAGATCTTAATCTAATATGAAAATGAATAGATTTTTGTTGTTAGATCTTAAACAAATATTAGATCTGCATGTTTTTCTTGCTGTTTATAATAGAAACATGATCATGATCATTAGGGTTCTTTAAAATTTTATTTTTTAACTTGTTAATCATGTTCTAATCATAGTTAAACCCTAATTTGATATTTAATTGAGTTTACATGTAGATTAAAGATGAGAAAATCCTAGGTTTGTGATACCTAAGTATTAAAAATATAATTTAATGAATGTATATCTTTTCTAAGTTGTTTGACAATTATGCTTATGTTTAATATGTTAAAAGTTCATACTTTAGATTGAAGAATTTGGTTAATTAAATTGAAAACTCCTAATTAGATTAACACAAGAGTTTGATTTATGTTCGTGATAATCATACTTTATTACAATTTTATATCGTCATTATCTATTTTATATGAATAAATATAGCACTAATAATTATTTTTATCTTTAATTACAGATTAATGAAGAAATAATAAATAAATACCCAAAAGAATCCAACTTCCTTATTTTTGTAACCTTTTATTGAAGCCCAGAATCAAGCCGAATAGCCTGTAGAAGCCGAAGAAAATAAAAATATCTAATATGAAGAGAAATTATATTTAATATGGTTGGCCGCAAAGAAACGACGATATCTCCCAATCCGGAAGGTGGAATTTAACATATAATATATGAAAACCACCTATCTTGACGAGACAAAGCCAACTGTAAAGTTAAAATTTTTATTGGAGTATCGATGCTAGCATCGATGCTCACATCGATCCGGGCATCGATGTTTGTATCGATGCGAAGTCGTTCAGAATTCATCAACGGCCGAAATTGCATTCTTGGGGCTCAAGTTTGATCCAAAGGCTCTCATTCACTGATGTTTACTATAAATAGGGGTAGAGAGTGAGGGGTTAGGGTGTAAAAAATTTTGTATCTCCATTTGCAGAGGAGAGTTACTCTTAATTGAGAAGACCTTCCAAATTTATAACTTTTTATTACAATTAATAAAATAATTTTTTTCACCACTTTCAATTTTTCTTCTCTTTGTTGGATGATGAAGCTGGAGATGAGCTTAATTTAGAGGGTTTTTTCTTATTTTTTTTCTTTTTTATTGCTTATTAGTTTAGATTTATTTTCATGCTTGTAGTTAGATTTTATTTTCTTGTTTAAATAGCCAAGAGGCTAGAACCCTCTAGCCTTAGATTTATTTCATGCTTATAAATTAGATTTATTTCATGTTTATGGAGTAGATTTATTTTCTTGCATTTAATTCTTATAATTTATTTTATAGTTTAGATTTTACAATTTATTTTGTAGTTAGATTTTAATTTTTTTTATACTATTCACCTTGAGGCTAGAACCCTCTTGGGTTTAGTTTTTCTTTTTGTTAATTTTATTTTCTTTGATTTGCCTTTAGGCTAGAATCCTCTAGGGAATCACTCTTTTCTAAGAATTGGATTCAATTCTAGATTACCCATATCTTTAATTGAATCCGCCATCTTTACTTTCTTAAATTTTATTTTCATTCTTGATTTTCTTTTTTGATTCTTGATTTTATTCATCTCTCCTTGTGAAAATCATTCATTCATTATCACACCCACTCTCACTAACATTTTGCGCCTATTTACATACCATTTTCATTCTCTCCATCTCTCCACAATCACATTCACTCATCACTCCTAATTGTCACGCACACAACATAAGAACCAATTTTAATTTTCTCCTCTACAAAACACCTTCCTCGTGGGATCGATAACTTTTTATACTATAACTTGATTAGTTGTGCACTTGTAACTTTTTGGTATATGTTTATATCGTATCAAGTTTTTGGCGTCGTTGCCGGGGAGAGTGCTTAAGTAGGATTATTATTATTATTTTAGTTCTTTAACTTGTGTGTTTCTTGTGAAAGAACTACTTGAAGATTAAAGATCAAGAATTGGAGATTAAGGAATTGGAGATTCACTTGTGGTAAGTCTTCTTCCTAATATTTTTAATTCCATAACTTTAGTTAGTTTGTCACAATTAGTGACAATTAGGATCTTTAAAAAAAGATTTTATTTTCGTGACCATAATAAAATTCACCCTCCACTTTGACATTTACTAAAAAGATAATAAATTCAAACAAATTCCCCCCTCCTCATTTGTTTGATTGTTAACCCTAATTAAAAAAGATTTTATTTTTATCATCCTTTTTAGTCGCTTTTAATTCCTAGGGTTGCATTTTATATAGTTAGTAGGAATTCACCAAAGTGATTTGAGCATCTTGATTTGGCACACACTTGAAAATATTCTTAAGGGAAAAACCCCCTAATAAAGATAAGGTAAGGGATTTCATCACCCTTTCCTTAGCCCAAAAATCACTAATTCCTCACTACATAACCCAAGCCTAATAAAGCTCGTTAGATGTTGGCCCTAAGGACTCGAGCTCAATAAGGAACAAGAAATCCCTAAGGCCCCGTTTGGCAAAGGGTTAAGGAGGAGGGATTAACGAGAAGGGTTAACTTAGTTAATCCATCGTGAGGGGCTAAAAAAATTCTAAACCCGTTTGGATACAATAGTTAAGACAAGCGGTTAAGTCTTTTGTGTTTGGCAAATGAAGAGGGGTTAAGGAGATTAATCTCATTATATTTTTAAAAAATACCACTTTCGCCCTTATTGGAGATTTTTAAATTATTACCTCGTCAAAAATAAAAAAAATAGACTAAATAAACACATACTTATCTTCAATAACAATCGTAACATAAATCCACCTCGGCATGAACATGAACAACAACCATCAAATTAGTCACGACAATAATCCACCTCGGCTTCTCCAGCGTAATAAGAATATTATCTTCGACGGAATTAGCGAAAGCCCAGTATCCAACCAAGGCAACAAGAAAATAGCAAATGGCAATGACGATATAAGCGACTACAACACCCTTCCACATTGTTTTTTTAAGGGTTTTCTGGTGAAGATAGAATTGTTGCTTGGATCTCAAGAACAACGTTGTGGCCAGTGTAGGCGAAGGTGACGTCCCCCAATGCACTTAGAAATCTGAAGGTTGTGCCTAATGTTGTTAATTCTTTGTAGCCGTAGTCTACGTTTTGTTGTTGTCCTTTGTGCACAGAAGCCGCTCAGGCGATGGTCGAGTAATTGGCAAACCAAACAATTTCAGGCTTGCGTATGATATCAGAATGCTGAATTAATTTTGTATAATCTATACTTAACAGAACAATTTTATATACCTATTAATGAAAATTAAGTTACTGAGAATAACTTGTTCTAGTTCCTGTAATATACATTATACTTGTTTCGTAGAAAGTTTATATTTATGTGAATATATGAAAGAATAGCAAACAGATACTCAATTCAGAAAACAGGCTTATAACAGCTAGTTATTTCGATTAATCTCATTTCCTAATGATAAATATAAGAATAGTAAGCGAACTGTATGTAACGGTGTTACCAAAATTATATTCCCACATGCTCATTGAAAACTAAATTACATATAACAATGTTCTCTAGCCTAGTATCCAACCACATATTATGTAAGTCAAAACTATGTTACAAAAGGTTCTACTAGAACAAAAAAATATTACAACAGACTAGTGCTTATGATAATGTAGCTCCAGTTACAAAGATTTTAGATTTACACCGCTAAATCCAAAAATTGAAAACGAAGCCCATGTTCTTGCCAATTGCATAAACTATCAACAAAAAGGAAACCACAAACCCAAAACCCATCATAAGTATCGGCCACCAATGTCCCAACAACCAGATTCGGCAGGACAAGACTATCCAATCAACCGAAAACAAGCAAACAATACAAACATAGCACAAAACCAGCGCCCAGCTAGAGTCAATGACCGAAAGGAGCTAACAAATTTTGCTGGTACAGTAATTTAGAAAAGAAAAAAGCGCCAAATGCATTCCCTTGAGCTTTGCACCGCTACAGTGATTACCAGCTTGCACAAAAGCTAGTTCCAGCAACTTAACCAGCAGCAAGATAGCAACCAAAATCCAAAACCAAGCTGGAAAACACAAAACCCAAAGAAAGCACCATTGTCCAAAGAAAACTAAACACAACTGAAACGTGTACATACCAGGGAGTAAAGAGCTAGGACGGATGCATTAAGTACAGAGTTGTAGTATGTAAGAACATGGCGTAGTACTTAATAGGGATGCAAGCAAAGCTCATCAGGTTTCCAAAGTGCAAAGAGGTCCATTTCCAGCAGTACACAGCCCCAAACAGCAGGAGATTCCCTCCCAAAACAAGATGGACACATTGTTGCTTGATTTATGTAAATATTCTTATACTAGGATGCAATGGATAAGCCATAAACATGCACAACAGGCTAAAGGACATAAGCATTGAACCAATTGTGATTTATGCAAATCGTGTCCTTCTGCAATATAGAAAAAGATGAGCAAAACTTCAACATGCTGTTTGGAACTTTCAACAAACATTGATCTACAAAATGACTATATAAATATCTGCGAAACTTACCAAATTATGGACTTGATGATACTATCCACTTGTCACTAAATTTTACTTCATTCTGTTCTTGAGCAATCAAACGTATTGCATAATAATACTCAGGAGCTGAGCAGACAAAGTAAAATAGCAAAATAACCAGCTCCTGCATATTGACTACAGGTTTATTCCAAAAAACTTAGCAATCAAACATGCACTACTTATACTTTAATATTCGAAAACTATATATATCAATTATTCCAAAGTTGTAAAGCAATCCTGTTACGAAGCAGCTCACCCCTTAAACTTTCATCTGCACCAATCATGTATTGAGGGTCTTCTTCTTCCTCCTCATCTTCCTCCTCATTCATCTCTAATTCATTGAGCATATTAAAGTATTTATCATTTTCATGATACCTTGCAATAAAATTATGAAGAACACAACAAGCTACAGCGATTTTCACTTGAGTTTTATAAGGAAATGGAGCTGGAACTTTCAAAATTTTGAATCTTTGCTTTAAAATTCCCTATGCCTTTTCCACTGCATTACGTAGTTGTGCATGTCTATGATTATATTTGTCTTTAGTATCTCGATAGGCTCTGGTGGTCCCATTTTCAAAATCTCCAAGATGATAGCGTGATCCACGATATAGGGCGATAAATTTTGAAGTATTAGCATATCCTGAGTCAACTAAGTAAAAACGACCTACATATTTAAAATTATCTGACTTTAATACTAATTGATTTCAAAAAAACTAAAAAGAAAATTATTAAAATTTACCTTCAGGAACATTAAATTTATCATCTTCCAGTGTTGCACGAAGGACTGACATATCAGATTGTGACGCTCCTGTTTTCACTCATGGCTGCAGTCCAAGGTAAACCCAGAGATGTCAAACCTGTCATGCACCCACACTGTGTAATAACAAGTTTCACCAATCACAGTAATATCCTCTAGTGGGGTCAAATAAAAGCGTAAGTACAAAACAGGCAAAGAAGTAGAACGATAATAATAGACATGATAAAGAAGATGATATCTCATAAATAAAGGTCATGTCTCAACTGAAAATAAACTAAAATACATTTGGAGTCTATAATAACATACGATGTCTCAACATGAATCAAAACAGAAAGTCGAACTAAGGCTCATTGTCTTTACAAAATGGAAATAAACTCTAAGTCTGAATAAAATTTAAAACTACAGTGGAGCCTCTAATAAATCTCTCGGGACGGCGACTATACAAGAACTCCGTCATCCTGCGGCTCTCCGGAACTCCGAGCTACCTGAAAGGGTATTTTTAAAAGAAAAAACAACAACAAGAGCGTCAGATCGCTACAGCAAGATTACCTCCATCCGCCCCCAGGGGAAGGGCTGCTAGATAGAGTGGATGCTCTATCTATTAAGCATAGTCTACCTAGATTTATTTTCTCCGTATCTAAGTGGAATTAACATTTAAAAACCTACAACACGAGACGTAGTACGTCGAGCAAAATAATCCAAACAAGAAAACCCTCATGTATATACCATAAGTCTCAAATTGTAGATATCTAAACATTAATACCGAACTAAGAAAAGATAATAAATAAAACCAATAATTAAAAATCCATAACACGAGACTGGTACGTCGAGCGAAATAATCCAAACAAGGAAACCCTCATGTATATACCATAAGTCTCAAGTTGTAAATCTCTAATCATTAATCCCAACTAAGAAGTAAAAATGACAGTATAAGAAATAAGATATCAACACATCGTATTTATAATATCTTCCACTATCACTGGAGAGATAGAACAAAATACTAACACATAATTTTGTATACTTTTAAAAGTAACATATCTCAGTCATATAGTTTAATGATAGGTCGTATTCAAAATCGACATCTGCCATACTTAGCCTATCAAGTAATTGTCTCAGTGCAACGGACTACCCTGTAGGTATCCTGAACTATGTACATGGCTCATTAGTCTCATCACAATCTAAGTGCATAACATGAGTGCGGGACAGACTACCAAATAGGTTTCCTAGAAATACGACTCACGAGCCTCATCACACCCTAGTACGGGATGGACGGCTAGATCAAGCCTCCTAAAATCCGACTCAATGGCCTGTACATATGGAATATCGACGCACTACCTCATGTAGTACTGAACTAAGCTCATCAGCGATATCCACCTCATATAAATCTTTGTATCTCAGGTATGTTGATGCACTATCCCATATAGTACTAAGATATGCTCATCAACAACATTCAGCTCATGTATAAACCATGTATATTTGGTATGTCAACGCACTATCCCATATAGTACTGAGCTGTGCTCATCAACGACAACCAACATGTATATGAACTATATCTAATTAAAATTTGATCAAATCAAAATTCATCATAATCCCATTGGGATTCTTAAATGTATAACATAACATATTCATGACTATATGTATAACATCAAGTGGCTCAAAACTCCGCGAACACACCTCAAAACGGCGCAACATAGCTCCACAAAACGAGCAGGAAAAAACAGGCGTGATATCTGTTAGTAAAACAAGCATATCTTTCTATAGGAAAAATATTTTTACAAATGGTTTTCTGTTTTGAAAACTAGATTCACACATCTTTCATATGACATAAGTTTGGTTCAGTTTGGAGTTTATTTGTTATCCAAAAACTCCAGTTAAACATTATATATGTGCATCCATTTTTCTGCAGGACATGTTATAAGTAAATATAATATATCTTTCTTTATACAAATTCTTTTTAGGAATGGTTTTCTGTTTTGAAACCTAGATTCACACATCTATCAAATGACAAAGGTTTGGTTTAGTTTGGAGTTCATTTATTATCCCAAATATCCAGTTAAATATTATATATGTGCATCCATTTTTCTGCAGGACATGTTGTTAGTAAAAAGATCATATATTTCTCTATACAAATGGTTTTTTAAGGTTGGTTTTCTGTTTTAGAAACTAGATACATATATCTTTCATTGGCACTAGTTTGGTTAAATTTGGAGTTTATTTTCTATTTCAAAATCCTAGTTAAACATGATACAATTGCTGCAGTTTTCTGCAGAAAATATTTATTTAGTACATCTCTTAAATTTCTCATATATAAATAAAATTATGAAAAATCCTAATGATCATGATCATGATACTATCATAGACAACAAGAACAAAATTACTAATCTCGTATTGGTTTATGTTTTAACATCAAAAATTTAACTTTTATCACATCATGCTAAGATTCAAGCATGAAAACACATATTCAACATCATATTAAACATCTAACTAGATATTTAACTATAGGGAAGGGTTTGGATAAAGATAATCTTGCCTTAGTCATCGTTCTAAGCCTCTGAAATAACCAGCAACTAAAAAGAAATGCAACCAAACCATTTTCCCCTTGCTACACGTTGATGACCTCGCCCTCGTGTCGATATTTGCTACACAAAGCTCTCAAAATTCTTAACTTTAGGGCTAAGGATTCAGAGAGAGGAAGAGGGGCTACTAGGGTTTGAAACTCTAATGTAAGGATGTTAATTTTCATAAAAACATATGTTTATATATATGCAAACCCGAAATAAACCCGTTTGACCCGAACCATGAATCCTAATCTGACTAGGAAAATAACCTTTGGTATTTTGGCCATAACTTTCACGTCCGATCTCGGAATGAGGTGATCTAAGACTTGTTAGAAAGATATTGAAGATACCTACAACTTTTGTCTTTTAAGTGTTTCCAAATTCTAATTACATCTATGAGAAAAAATATAAAATCTCTTTGCTAGTCATAAATTTCCAGATTTATACATCGAGCATGGATTGTGCATTTGCTTTTATATATATACATATATACATTGAATTGATCTCAAACCAATTCCTAACATACTTAAATATCATAATATATTATTTATAAATATATAATATATTTATTATTATTTATTATAAAATATTTAAATTTTTGGGGTTTTACACAGATGCTGATCCCTCCCATCCAGCAGCAACATAAAGAAAAGTATGATCAAAGGAGCATGCTGCCATTACATTTTGAGATATGAAATTCTTTCTATTACGATACCTGTTGTGTTTCTTTTTCTTCACAATTGCAGGAATATGAGATCTATCAATTGCTCCCAATGCTTTCTGTAAATATAAAACAAATATAAAGTTCTAATATACAGATACATACACACATACACATTTAAAAAGATTTCATAAAATATATATTGAGAGCTCTACCTTGAAGTATGGAAAGAAATTGGGATTCTCTCGTATCTTAGGATGAACATCTATGTCAGTCGTGGGAAGTTGGATATAATCTTGTTTCAAAGATAATATAGCATTAAGCACATTATTATAATGCCTGCTAATAGTCTCTCCTGAATGTTGAAATATCTCAGCTAATACTCGATTTGAAAGGGCGTGTGAAATTCCGTATAAAAATATACATAGTTGTTCATTGCAACTTAAATATTTAGTTGTCCTTAAAGCATTCTTCTCAATGAGAATATTTTTTAGCAAAAGAATTGCCTCGAAACTCATACGGAAGCAAGAATATGAACGATCAGGATGTCCAGCCAACATATCTTCTACAAGCATATGACCAAAGAATGGCCTAGTTCGACATGGACGAGGAACCTGCTTCATCAGATTTGAGTATGTAATGACACTTGTAATCATCTCGTTCCACATGTACTCATCCTCATCTTCATCATTCAAAAACGCCTCTATAAGATCATCTTTGTCATCAAGTAGTTCAATATCATCAACACTAAGATCGCTTGTAATATCTTCAAATGAATTCATCTTCAAAAAAATTAAAAATGAAAAAATTAGACAATCTGTTGCAATGAATTCATCATCATGATTTAGAATTTTAGCATGTTCATGATGCTAAAAGAGATCTGAACTCCAGGTAACAATATCCAAGTCAGATATTCATGAGTATAATCTGAAATGTGTAATGAATTTAAAGTGCGTTTAAGAATAACCCACATTTACCAGATAATTGTTGTGGAAGCTCTCGTCTGGTCTTCACGCAAAGAGGTACTCAAACTAATTTTGTTAGGAAGTTTCAATATGGCTCTCACGGTATTGAGTTCAATTTCGAACTGAGTTATAAAAAAACTTAAACTAATTTTGTTAGACTAAATTTTAGCCTCAAACCAGTTCCTGATTGCTCTACCTTCAATCCAGAACTAAATCAGTGTAATCTAGTTCTATATCAGGACAAGAGTAGCCAAATTGATGAATAATATGCATAATTTGTCTTAATTTGTATCCCATAAGGACTACATCTTCTACTATTTAACAAAGGATCTTTACTAAGTATTCAATATTTTTTTCCTTTTACTGTTTTGATGATTTTTTAGGGGTAGGTGGGGGGATCGAAAAAAGAAAACTTCTAAATAGGTTTTCAACAAGTGTTTTCACTATCAAAAACTCAATGGGTTTCCTAGAGATGAACATCAAAGTGCCAATGTTGGCTCTTCTTAAGATATAATGTCTTTAGAATAGGTACTAAAGTTAAAATTAGTTTGATACTACATTATCAGTCTAATTTATCTAATTTTATTATCATGTAAACATATTGTCAAGATCCTGAACTGTAAAGTGGGTTCTTATCCGTTCATTTTGCTTGGGAAATCAAAACTAGAACTTAGGAGTAGAAGGGCAATTACTTATTAGGTTAATTACACATAAACCCCTTATAGTAACGTTGTTTTGAACTACTACCATTATAGTTTCATTAAACCCACTGAATGGTTTTTAACTCTTTTATTTCAGATAGACTCACATGTTTCTCCAGGGACAGTTTCTATCAAAATTTATGAAATCCAGTGTAGACTCCCATTGTTACAGGTCTCACCCCTCGGATGTATTTTCTCTTCATGGCAACAGCCACATAAACTGAACTGTGTAATAAATTTAAAGTGCGTTTAAGAATAACCCACATTTACCAGATAATTGTTGTGGAAGCTCTCATCTGGTCTTCACGCAAAGAGGTACTCAAACCTGCAAAAGTAAAAAAATACATATAAAGTGCTCAGTTACAAAAGAATCAATCATGCTAAAATGAGGTTTGCCTAAACATGTAGGAGCAAGCTTGGAAGCACGCAAAGTGACTATTCTTAAAGATGAGAAACCGTTAAAAAACATAGTTATACAAGAGTACATAGTCCACATTACTATTATACAAGTGTATAAACTCATGTTCAAGCAAAAGATGAAAACAAGTGCCAAGCAATGTGAAACAAGCAAATCCCAAATTCTGTACTTCAAATAAATCAATCAGCAGCAAGTAAACAACTCCAAGACATTGTTTGACTTACAACCAGAGCTCCAACAGATGGGTAAATTAAACTAGTTTAATGGTGTTTGCTAATGCAATACAATAAACATGATTGCTAATGTCTTAGTGTCACCAAGTAAAACTGATGTCACATAACTTAAAGAACTAGCATAGAAACAATCTGGCAATTTCGGAATGTAATTTCAGCATGTTCAGTAACAATAGCATGTATGTAATTTCAGCATGTAATAAACAAAAGCATGCATATTCGGTTACTATGTTGAAATATGTTCTTCACAGTTAATTCACCCCACCTCAACCCCCCAACTCCCAAAGAAAAAGGGTCATGTACCAGATAATTATTGTGGAAGCTCTCTTTTGGTCTTCACGCAAAGAGGTACTCAAACCTGCAAAAGTAAAACCTGCATACCCCAAATATACAAATCCCACACCTCAATTTTTATTCCTTAATGCAGGCAAAAAAGAGAAGAAAAACCTGCATACCCCAAAGCCACATACTACTAAACACATACGAAGACACACATGCACGCACGCAAACATCCATTAGCTAATAGTATCTTTGAAATAATAAAACCATAATTTAAACATAACATATCTTTGCAAATCTTAGCATCTTTGAAAAAAGATTATCTAACATAAAACTCATCCACCATATGATATAATCTAAACATTAAAAAACATAATTTGATTGTCCGACAATAAGAAAGTCACTCTTTGAGACATCAACTTCAACTAAAAGCAAAATAACATACTACTAAATTAAATTTGATTAGTCTTGACTTATGACCCTTGAACATAAAGCATCAATTCTTTGGGAAGTTTTGTTTCTCATTAAGTAAGTTGACAAATGACCCTATCTCCTGCATGTTGATGTCATGAGCTTGTGATATTCGTGATTGACCCTGGAACTGGTGCATTAGAGATGGTTGATGTTGGAAATTGTAAATAGGCGATGGATAACCGGTCATTGCATTTTATAAATCCATTTGTTTCTTGAGCCATGATAATAGCATTTGATCGTTAAGCATATTAACGACATGTCTATTCTCCTTCTTTTTAATAGCTTCTGCTCCTACCACACATAGATCACTAGTTACATCTGGTAATTCATTATCTTATCTATGCACTCATTCATTTCAGTAAGCACCCATTTTCTGGAATCGACAAGCTCTTTTGTAATTTTAACTCGCTGCTTTTGGAACTCGATCATTTTCGACAAATTATTTTTAACTTCAATACCTGATACTCGACGACGAGAAATGTTTTTAAACTTATGCTTTAAACCTGATGGTTGAGCGTGATGCTTTATGCTCAAAGTAGAACTAGGTATTAGTTGCGATGGTGGTTGTGTCCCAGTAAAAGGAACTTATGTCTCTTCCAAAACTTGTACCTCCTCTGAATCACTCAAATCTATCTCGTTATTGTGTGGCCCATCAGTATCCTCTAATTCATTATCTGAACTAGTGCTTCCTTCACACTCATTGAAGTCATCAGTAGTTCCAAACCACCAGCACCCCTTAGATGTATTACCTCCACATAGAAAATCCATGTCGTCGAACTGAGGAAAAGGTTTGTTCTTAATTCTTAAATACTCATCATTCTCCTATGGTAGAAAATTCATAATAAATATATTATAGTTTAAAATATATAAAATTCAAATTTAATAATACTAGAAATTTAAAAAATATATTTATCAATGCCTCCCAATCTTTTGTAGTAGGTGCAATCACCATATTTTTACCTTCATCCCAACCCCAGCCTGATTTATTTCGGAGTTTATAATTAAGGGAATATTGCTTTTTTAAAATTTTATAACGGATTTGCATTTGTAGTTTGCCTCTGTCCTTTTGTCCAGTCCTTTCTTTATACTCATCAGTAACATTTTGCCATTGCTCGGTAGTGAAATGACCTCCATTGTTTTTTTCCTTTAAGGACCAATTCCTTCAATATTCCCAACAAACAATTATCTTCATCTATAGTCCAGTTCCTGGCTCGAGGTCTTGACTGCCCACCTTCGGGTTGAGATTGTGATATGAAGTTCTTCTTAACCATTCTATATCAATAATGAGAATTTTAAAAGAAGTTAATCATTTGAATAATAAAGTAATCAATTATAATATATTAGAACTTCTTAAACAACATGTTATGGTTTGATATTGAGTTGGCAGTCCAAAGAAATACAAACTCAAACTATAAACCCAGTACAAGTAATATTTATATAATATATGGACCTAATTTAATTTAGCTTGTAAGATTTTTTTCCCCTCTTGCAATAAAAAGCTTCTTTTTAACGAAAATGTATAAGTCAAAAATTAAGACGTTAATCTAGCACATTAGAAGAAAATGACGACCCACACAACGAGCCCCAAACAAAGGGAGGCAGTATTCAAAAAATCACACGTATTCTATATCTTTATGACTCTTTGCCTCAAGAACAAGCTCATTGTCAAAGCTCCAAAACATGTAGCTTATTCCTAATAAGGCTCGTCTTAGCATAACAACAAAGCCAATAAATTAAAGGGAGGCAGACTACAATTTTAACTTTTTCTTAAAAACATATCCAAATTCCCTCAACTAAGCCTCTATTGTCAACACTAATAATGTCTACAATATAAAATGTAAGAAATTGTAATGATCGCAAAAAACATAATTAAATAAGGCACAACAATTTAGTTCATGTTGTCTTTGTCAATAATTGATTGTTTTCATAATTGATATAGATAATTATTTGCCAGAAGGTTAATGCAGCAAACTCAAATGTCATTCATCATTAGAAAAAATAGCGTGTAGTAAAATCTGTAGTGTTTGGTTGAAGTTATGTTTGAGTAAGGGTAGTTGGAGTCTTGTGTAGCATAACAAGCTACATTCAAACTCCATAACGTCTGTTTTGTTGATTGTTTTTGCATAGGAAGATTTGTTGCAAAAACAAAGTTGACTTACAAATAGAAGAGTCGTTGTTATATTCAGATTGATGGATGTTTCAACAATATGAATTTGAACTAAATGATATTGCACAATGCCACAATGCGCATACACTTGTAAGTACATATGGTCTAACAAAACATAACCTAAATGCATGGCTGGTTAGGAGTTGTTTGAATGACAATTGCAATTACAACATAATGCAGTTCCAACTCCTGTTGTTCGAACACTCCGGTTCAAGCATAATTGCAACTCCTGTATTTTTCAGTCAATTTTCTTTTACTGTAAATTGAAGTTGCAATAACATCAACTAAACATGTTCAGTAATTAGATTAAAATGTAGTTGCAACACACCTGAGTCGATGTGTTAAACATTTTCATGATAATATCAAATTATACATATTCAGGTACACTCCAAGAGAATTTCCTCTACCAACAGAAACCCAATCCGCAGACTTCTACAGAATAGCATCAGAAACCCTCACCAACGCGGGATACGACCACTACGAGATCAGCAGCTACTGCAAGGGCGGTTACGAGTGCAGTCACAACCTAGCATACTGGCAAAACAAACCCTTCTATGGATTCGGTCTAGGATCCACAAGCTACATTGATGTAGTCAGATTCTCAAGGCCAAAAGACTCAAAAACTACACAAACTAAAGGGTGGAAGACTACAATTTTAATCTTTTTCTTAAAAACATATCCAAATTCCCTCAACTAAGCCTCTATTGTCAGCACTAACAATCTAATAATGTCTACAATATTAAATGTAAGAAATTGTGCTGATCACAAAAAAAAAACATAATTAAATAAGGCACAACAGCATATAAACAGCATTTTGCTCCAGGTAACAATATCCATGTCTATGATTTCGATGGTCACATATAATACCAAAATTTCACAAAAAATAGATTAATGAAAAATTTCATCATCCAAGAAAAAAAATCAACATATAGCCTAATCCCACGAAGAAAAACAGTAATAAAAGCCATATATATAATCTTTCAACATGATTTTGATAAGAGAAAAAACCATCCATCAAACAAAGAGATTCATAAAACAGATCTGAAAAACCAAGTCGATATTGCAAATACCTCTCTTTGTTTTGCCTCCCGTCGCTTGAGATCCCCACGGCTGAAAATTCCTCTCTTCTTCTTGCTTGTTCCCCCTCAAAAAATCCTATTAATAGCTCTCTCAGGTGGAAAAGTAGAGGGAATTTTATGGAGGGGAAATATGGAGGAAAGAAGTAGAGGGCAAACAATTTGGGGCGGGGGGGATTGTTTGCTGCAGATTTCATAAATCCCGCTACCACGATTCCCTAATTCCGCTGTGAGATCTGGAACTAAAAAATTTCCGCCCCTACCCTCGTGTGAGAAGGTGGAACAAGCTTTGTTCCGCTATTTTCTGTGGAATTGTTATCCCCTCTTATGACGGGTTAAATGAGGAAAGAGGCTCACATGCGGGTTTGTTAGCCCTTCTCGTTTTTTTCTGTTTGGCAAGCTAATGACGGGTTAAACTCACTTAACCCTCCATTTATCCTCTTGCCAAACAGGGCCTAAGTGAATCGGTTTAAGTTTTCTTAGATTAGTTAGTGTCTAAGGCAAGGTTTAGGGGTTGCGTAAAGCGCTCCGCAATGAACGAGGTACTTAATTGATCTCTGATCACCCTCTAGTACTATCCTTACCTGGCTAACTATCCGAGTAAAACTTTAATCTTTTTACATTAGGAGTTTTTGGTTAGGAGTTGGTCTAGTTGAGTTAGGCTTAACCCCAGAGTTAAAGTGATTGCAAAGTGATTGTTTTTTATTTGTTTTAGTTAGGTTTTTCATTTTTCTTCTCATAAAAAAAACTAACTTTTGTTTTATCTTAAAAAAATGGTATAAAAAGAAATTGTTTTGGGTGCATGCAAAATGTGGGTTAGGGACAATACACATCGACAAATCCGTTTTGAACAAATTAAAGAAATGGCTAATCCACATGTTCTCCAAGATTTATGTTATCCCAAAAGGATTGAAATCCCCAATAAAGCTCAAGAGTTTGTATAGAGCACATCTCAGTATTCGGTGAATGATCCATTTTTTCCAACCTATAACCCAGGTTGGGCAAATTATCCAAACATTGTATGGAATTAGGGAAACCACTCCGAAACTCAAAACTTCACTCCCTGTTCGACCCAACATTTTCCTAGGGGAAACACAGTTCCTTTCAATTCTCATCCACAATTTTAACAACCCAATCTGTCACATCAAAATCAGTCTCCTCATCATCAAGTTATAACTCACACTCCTCTTGATACAGATCATGATGAACGTCTCAATGTTTTGGAAAAAAGTTTTGAAATCATAATTAAAGCCTACACATTAGCCACGGATATGTTAACTCAATCATGCTACACGATGAACTCATTTATTCAATCAATCGAACTCATACTTAACTCAAACACTCAAGCCATAGCCAGATTAGAAAGTCACATTGATCAACTAGCTAGTGCTATAAGTGAAGGAGAGGAAAGAGAAATTCTGAGTTAACCCGTGGTCAATCCTAAGAACACTCAAATGAATGCACTACAGTCAGGAAAACAGGTCGATAATCAGAAAAGAACACCTTTAAGCCAAGTTCTTGTTCCAGTTCATTCTCCTTCTGATAACTCAATTCAGGAAAGACCAGAGGAAGAAGAAGAAGAGTCAGATCCAAGTTTTGAGAAACTTTTCAGTGAGGAGCTGAAAATATTAAGAGAAGCAGATCAGGTTTGTCAAAATAAAGAAACTGTGTTAAATAATTGCTGCTTTGAACTGAATTTTAAATAACTCTTTCTTGATGAACTAAATTTTTTGGAAAATAAACAACAATCAAATTTTTACACCTCGGCCCTGAATCTTGGGGTTGAGGAAAGTGTTAAAGAAAAATTGGTTGTTAGAAAACAAACATTCATAAATCAAGAATCTAAGTTCAAAATGCATGACACCAGTAATATCTACCTTACATTGTTGCAAAAATCATTGAACACTCTGGAATGCTTGGAATTTTAGCACATTGTTGGTTATATTATTCTAAATTTATTTAAAATCCGGGAAAGAATTATCAACAATAAGGTAGGATTCAATGTAGAATACGAGCTCTTCAAGTTGAACACTTTATTCTACATTGTTTGTTTTGTTTATTTCAGAATAATAAAAATAATTTATTCTTCTCTTATTCGAGAGTTTCTTATTCAATTGTAAAAAAAAAGAAAAAAAGAAAAAAAAGAAAAAAAAGGAGAAACAAAGAAAAAAAGGAGAAAAAAAAGAAAAAGATGTATACATTTTTTCCATCCTCCTCAGACCAAAAGTAATTACAGATATTTATCAGCCAACCAAATGTAAGTACTTCATGTTAGACCCTAGAGGGGGGGTGATTAGGGTCTTATGCTAATCTAATCCGATTATATGCCAATTAAAATTAATTAACAAGCTATCCTAGCAAGTATGAAATACAACAATATATATGAGCTAGGATAAGCAATATGAACAACAAGATATATCCTAGCAATGAGATATACTATGAATTATATGCAAGGATATATAAACTAACACAAGGGGAAACAATATAAACTAGATAGTGGATGAAATAAACAATGAGAGAAAAGCTATAAAGATGAACAAATATAAGTGTGCTAAGCCAAACTCAAACAAGCAATATCATCACGGAGTTCGGACCTTCCGTCCTACGTCTCCGCTCCCTACTCCCGGGAAGAAATCCACTATCATAATCCGGTTTGAAAGCCGGAACTTCTCTACACACTCGGTTTTCTAGCTAACCGAAAACTCTACAACTCACACTCTTGCAATCCCACTCTACACGCTCACAAGTATTGGACCTAGCCGTGTCTCCCTCAAGTGCTTGGTTACAACCTCTCTCTAGGTTCGTCAACCGACGCCACTCCTCTTAGGACGATCCCCGACTCTCACCACACACTCCTCTCAGTGTACAAGTGTATACAAAGTGTATCCTCACAGTTAGGCTCAATACAATAAATGTTTGTTCTCTAATATGGTTAAGAACAAAATGAAAGCTTACACTTAATTGTTACAACTCTCACCATCCTAAATATACTATGTATGAAAATACAATAAGCTCATGTGGGTGTGTGTAAACAATGAGATTTAATAAACAAACTAAACTCAAATAAATCTAGCTTTAATAAGATGATAATCAAACAAATAAATATAAAGCTAGAAAAGAGTTTAGAAAACTTCTCAATAGATGACAAGAGATGGATGGAGAATAGTTGATTGCTCAAACTCCAATAGATGATCTCCTCAAGCTCTTGTGAAATTTTCTTCACAAAGAAACTCTTGAAACAAACTTAAAAACTCTTCAACAAACTTGTAAAACTCTTTTTAAACTCTCTTAAACATCCATAAGAAACAATAAAAGTTGAGGGCTTTTTATAGCCTCTTAAACCAGCCACAAACCCCCAAAAATCGAAAATATCAAAAACTAGCCGTTACTAGCCGTTATAGGCTGAAAAGACCAAAATATCCTAAATTCCAGCATTCGGGAAATTTACGTATCTAACATTGTAAAATTAATTAAAAATAGTAAAACATCTCCAAAAATAATGAAATTTTGTAGTAAGGTTATAGACATGTAGTATAACATGTTAGAGAAAGAATATCTGAAAAACCATTTTCTAATTAAGAGAAATAAATGTTTGAACACAGATTTACAGTTTCTGAAAAACTGCTGACATACACGATTTTGTAAAATCAATTGGATACAGTAAATCAACTCCAAAAATAGTAAAATTTTGAGAGAAGTTTCTAAACATGCAGATAAACATGTCAAAGAAAGAATTTCTTGAATATCACTTCCCATTTATGAAAACTCATCTGTTTTGTAAAACATGCACGAGCATGTACACGAACAAAAACATGATTTTGTAAATTCCATTAAATATAACAAATCAATTCCAAACTTGATGAAAATTTACGAAATGTTTGTAAACATGAAAACAAACATGTTAGAAAAAGAATTTCTCAAATTAAATTTCCATTTGTGAAAACTCATGTATTTTGCAAGTGTGTCCAAAGCATAAAAACTCAAAACCATGCATGTATATATATAACTATATATATACATAGAAACCAAATACGTGTGTGTATATGATATTGAGCTTAAGGTACTTAACACACATAATATAAAATCTAAACTAGATTACCCAAGCTTGATCTTGATCTTTATTGTAGCTCAACTTGGTACACATGCGGATGAAGCTTGAACTTGATCTTTAACTTTGAATTGCAAGGCTTCAACCCACATTCCGCCAACCTCCTTTGGATATGATCGTTGAAGCGCAATCCATCCAACCTCCAACACGTTGTTTGCCTAGAATAAATACGAAAACACAAACACTAGACAAACAACATTAGAAGTAAATTATTTGTTAAACATCATCAAAACAAGAAGGCCAACAATCTCCCCCTTTTTGATGATGACAAACAATTTACAAAAAGGATATATGCATGAAAAGAAATAAATATACGAAGTATAATATATCATGCATATAAACAAGAAAGAATATACTCTCAATATTTCTCCCCCTTTGACAACATCAAAAAGGGGAACCAAAAGAATTAAGAGAGCGAAAGCTCCCCCCTATCAATAAGCATAGGTGAGTATAAAATATATATATATATATATGAGGATTGCTCCCCCTATCAAAATGCCATAGAGAAAATATGAAATGAAGATCATGGAAAACATATGTGAGCAAGCATAGATGGAAAATATGCTAAACACAACTCACATACATAAGGACAATAAGAACATATATAAATATATCAAAGTGAACATAGTGTCTCATTTCTCAAGCATAAAAACCATGTATGAATGAATTTATGAAAGCAAAAGAATGAGGGAACATGAGAACCATGAAAAAAGTTTTCAAAAGAAAACAAATCACTCAAATGAAATCATAAATCAAAGTTTGAATCCAAAAACGATGTTTGATCAAAAAGAATACTTTCTTTGAGAACTTGGTCAAACCACTCATAGAATGCATTATAAAGCATATTTGAAATTTGAATCATCTATTTGTGCTTATATAATGAATTTAAAAAAACAAATCAAAGTAAAATTTTTATAGTTCAAAAGTAACATACAAGAATTATGAACTATGGATTTAAAAAAATTATTTTTAAGAGTATAAAACTAAACCATCATTGATTTTCAAAAATCAAGAGAGGCAACTATATCTAGCTCTTGAGCTAGTAACAACCCATATAAACATTTAAGCATCCGGTAAACATGATTTGGGAATAAACACCCAATAAACCCGGAGGGTTATATAAATACAAACATCTCATCAAAACAAAACCAATAATCATGAAAACAAAAGAATTTGACCAATAAAAGAAATTGTTTTCATAAAAGTTTAAAATACATTTTTCAAAACCAAGAAAAAACAATTATAAAAATACTAAAATTCTTGGTTTAAAATTAAATTTGTTTTAGTACCCAAGTATTCTTGGTACCAAAAGGTTTAGGGACATGACCCCTATCATTCAAGCTCAAAGCCCTAGGGTTATGAACCCATTTGGGCGCATTTAGTGCACGGGTCCGGTCATAACAATAATTATGTAAATGACCCATTCGATTGCAATAAGTGCAATGAAGAGGATGCATTTGGTTATGTTAACCATGTGGATATGCACGAGGAACATTTACAAATAAAGATGGTCTTTTAAGATTATTTTGCAAATAAGAACCATATTGAAACAATGTTGGTCTACTTGAAATATTTTACGATTTAGAAACTTTTCGCAAATCAAATCAAAACAAAACTTAGCTAAGTGACCAACTCTACCACAAAAATCACAATGATACACATTAGCATGCTTATGATGAACAATGGGTGCATGTGTGTGTACATGTGATGAAGAGACTTGATGAGATGCACAAGGAGCATTGACATTTTTATATTTGTGTGCATCATAGCAAAATTTAGCTAAATGGCCTTTACGATCACAAATGGAGCATTTGTAAACTTTGCTATACAAGTGTGCATAGTGTGTAGATAATTTATAAGTTACAGCACTAGATTTAGCACACTTGTCCATAAGTTTCTTATGATTATCAATGCATGTGTTTAATGTTGCATCAAAACAAGATATGCGGTTTTTCACACGATTCAACTCATCATTATGCATACAAGCATTGGAAATAGAAGTAGATGAAACATGATCATTTTTAAAAGAATTAAAATCTTTTCTAATAGTTCTTACTTCTATCATGACATCATTATTAGCATGAGTTAAGCTAGCAATAGATGAAGACATGTTATTATTTTCCAAACTTAATAACTCATTGTTTTCTTTCAAAATAGCATTCTCTTTAACAACAATATCAAGTTTGGAAGCTAGCGACTCATGATCGGATTTTAAACTAATATGCTTGCTTTTAAGATCAATAAAATTATTTTGCAATTTTGTATAGGCATGAGATAATCTTTCATATGCACAAGCGAGTTCATCAATAGATAAATCATTATCGGAATCGGAATCGCTTACTACACAAGAGTTATCCTCTTGTGGCCATGTGCATGATGCTCCACATGAACTTGAAGAAGAATCCTCCAAAGCTTGTCGGATTGCCTCCAAGTCCCCTTGATGTGCTTCAATAAATTTCTAAAGTTTGTAAGCACTATCAAAATGAACAAATTTGTTAGAAATGGATGAGTTAAAAGGATTAAGCAAAAATTCTAACAAACTCTTGTTCATTGAAAACATTTTCTTATCATGATTGCTCCACTTGGATATCTCCAAAGTGGGCACAATATAAGTACAATCAATAACTTTCCATAAGTCAATATTTCTAGATTCAACAAATATTTTAAATTTAGAGCACCATTGAGCATAAGGGAAATTTCTAAATTTTGGAGCAACATTTGAATCATAGCCTAAACGAAATATATTCATATTCATGATATATATGTGAAAATATGCAAGCAAGATAAAA
>BQKN01059424.1:82066-101598 GCA_022839385.1 Asparagus kiusianus
ATTCGCCTATATGAGCGACTCGCCCGCATGAGTCAAGGTCATCCAGACTCACCTGTATGAGCGACTTAGTCGCGTGAGTCAAAGTCATCCAGATTCGCGTGCTTGTTCGACTCGGTCGCACGAGTCGAGAGTCAAATTCGTACCCGACAGCCGCTATGCCGCATACAGGGATGGGCCATCCCACTTTTCACGACGTGAAGGGAGGGAGCACAGTACTCCAACTCGTCAAGTAGCCGCTCGTAGTATGAGCAACCAGTCAAATCTACGCAGTCACCAAATCCGCCTGCACGCTCACGATTGAGGCTCGTCTTGCCTGCACGAGTCAAAAGCTGAATCCGCCTGCTAATAGCAAGCTGACGGGGTTCACTTGAGTATATGATAGCCGCTATACTGTGTACAGGGATCGGCCTTCCCCGCTTCCCGCGCGATGTGAAGGGAAGGAGTACAGTGCTCCGAGCCCATCAAGTACCCGCTCATAGTACGAGTGACCGGTCAGTCGCCAGGTCTGCCCGTAGGAAACTCGCCTCGCCTACGTGAGTCAAGAGCTAAAACCCGCTCGCAAACGGCAAGCTGGCTAATCCTACTCGAGTGCTGGACAGCCGTTGCGCCGCGCACAAAGAGGGGCCATCCCATTCCTCACGACGTGAAGGTAAGGAGTATAGTACTCCGAACCCATCAAGCAGCCGCTCACAGTACAAAACCCAAGGCATGGTATCTCCTAACGACATATGGTCATATCCCATGATTCAAGGAGCGACCACACCGTCTCTCCCCTATTTAAGAACTTCTTCCAGCCACGAGATAAAAGGTTCAGCCTTCAGCGTCCTGCGGTTCAAAGGTTCAGCAGTTCGCTCATAGTTAATCGATTAGTTCAATCTGTTGACTGAACCACTAGTTCTCGGCTCTCAAAGGAACCGATGACAAGCTCTTTGCATAACCTTTGCATTGTAGCAACTCTACCAACTCTACCAACTCGAGCTTCTACTGCGTACTGAAGCTCACCAGCAACCTCGGTCGGATCGTCCAAGGGAAGCAGACTCGGTACGAGAACCGAGCGAAGCGTCCTATAGCTACCGAAAGTCCCACGTTAAATAAGGAGGGCATTCCCTCCGCTTCTGTTGTAATTTCGATTCATTAGTTTGTAATAAGCTATTCTTATCAATACAAACAAAATCCCTATTTTTGGAAAATCAAAATTTACACCTACAGAAGATGGCGACCACAGTGGAAGAAGCTGTTTCTTCAACCGAAATGGTGGTAGCTTAGTTCGACGAGGTTGCTGTTGGGATGACTGTTGAGTCCCTAGAGATCAAGTTCGACCAAGCCAAGTACGAAGAGTACTTGTCTTCTTCCTCCTCTGGTGGCAATGCGTCCCGCAAACGCCACAGAGTCGTGCGCAGAGGCCGACCTCAAACGGTCAAAGCCTCCGCACCTGAGGGCTCTACCCGAGTCTCATCGGGGGAACCTACTCCCTCAAAATCCACCAAGGCCAAGCCCAGAGGTCAAGAGCATGGGGAGAAAGCCTACCAGATGGGTCGCCAAACGGCCCTCACAGACACCCTCCCCGGAAGGAACAGCGGTTCATTCCGGCACAGACCATACTGCCACAGCCCACGCGAACGCTCTTCTCTCTAGAAGTGCTCATCAACAGCGACGGCAGACACTCGCCAGACAGGAGGCCCAAGCCTTCATCTCATATGATGGCCTGAACTATTACGCAGGCCCGAAAAATATTAGATGAGAGGGCACTCGCCCGACACCGGAAGGCTCTCCAAATCAGGAGCGCCAACCGAGAGGGACGGGACCGCCCGCCCGGGTGGACTTTGCTTATCAGGTCACATCCCTGATACGAATAAACCACCCCGAATGAGCGAACCTACCCGAGTAGGCGAACCCTCGAGGGCAGGCGGGCCCCACCATGAATCTTTGGCGGATAAGTGTAACGAACGGGAGGGCTTTGACCATAAAGGAAAAGCAGTAGGCGACGCCTCACAAACCCGCCTGCGTAAGCGACGGGTCGAGTTCCGCCTGCACACCAGAGTTCGCCCAAACGCGAGTACTCGCCTGTCAGGGCAAACTCGCCCAACTCCAATACTTGAACATTCTACTCAGTGCATAACAGGGGGTGCATCCAAAACCCTTTTGTGCAATCACCCAGGCGACCCGTTTGACGTTGGGGTTTGTCGCCAATCGCCCACAGGAGACCTCCGAGGTTACTTGACTCGCAAGTGCACCATACATGAGGCGAATCCTTAGTGCCACTGCGAAAGACTTATCCAAACAGTACTTGCCGACTGCTAATGTATAGGAGCGACGAAACATTCGGTGTTCGAGAGGCTCTCTCGACAGCCTTCTCGACCGAGACCTTCTCGTCGAAGGCGTCATCACCAAAAAAGACACGCCGCCGACGATCGAGAGCTCCCATCCGCTACAATCAATGTGACGACAAGGGCAAGGCCGTCCTTTCTGGTTCTCCAGATTCAGACTCCTTCCTGGGACCTAATCCTCCGCTTGTACAACGTGAACGGGATGGTATATACCGGCACACTCGTAGTCGCACGGGGGTGAGCATTAGGTTTGATTATTAAACCTTAACGTCTCCCTCTGACGGTGAAGACGAGATTCACTCGGCAGTGGCTACGTCCCAAACATCGCACTCAAGTCAGGACGCACTAGCGAGAGTACACATGGTTGAACCCACCCATGAGCAGACGGTGGCCCAAAAGTTTGAGGAACAACATGCAACCATTGACTCCTTGAGAGAGATGTTGGAACAGTTTCTGAACAAGAAGAAGAAGAAGAAAAGAACCCAGCGCACCTTACCTCGGCAAACAGGGAATAAGGAGTGGGTACCTCCTCATCATCCAGCGACCGAGACGAAAGATAATATCGATCCACAATCTGATTACTCTTCCAAGACATCTCTAGGGACGTCACATACTGGGGGTAGCGCCCGCGACAAGAGGTTCGATGAGTTCCAAAACCAGCTCAACACGCTGAAGCTTCAACAAAACATGAACAAGCTGGGGGTGGTCCGACCCTATCCTATCGAATGGGATACAATCTCATACCCAGCGAAGTTCAAGCCAATTAGCTTGGTGCAATTTGATGGCAAGGGCTCACCCTCGCAACACATTTACTACTTCATGGCACAGACCGGATTCCTTACGGGGAATGACGCTATTCTCACTCGGCTATTCATAGGCACCCTCAAGGGGTTGCCTTTGAATGGTTCCATAAGTTAGAACCCGGCTCTATCAAGTCATGGGCCGACGCCGAAATACTTTTCTTGGCTCGCTTCTTCGACGATGATACGGAGGTGTCGATGGCCACCCTTCTCACCGAAAAGCAACGAAAGTCGGAGTTGGTCAACGACTTTGTGAAGAGGTTTAGGAACCGATTGGTCCACTGTCGGGACCAAGTTTCCAAATCCACACTAATTGAGATGTGTCGCAACAACCTCTCAATCCATATCCTATCCACGGTTGTCGTGGTGGAAACCCGGACCTGGAAAGAACTCGTTCGTTAGGGCGAGCAAGTGGAAAACATGATCAAAAGGTTAGAGGCTCTAACCTCCTAAGAAAGGGACCGTGGAGCCGACCACACCAAAGAATCCTCCTCGAACAAGAGAAAAAGAGATCATGGCCGTCGACTCCACCTCGGCACCTAAAACTGATCAAAGGCCGAAGCTTAGGCAGTTTGAGCAGCGCCCTCCGCGGCAATACGACTTCAAAGAAGACTAGGTGGTGGCGACATTCGATACTCTACTCAAGAGCAATCAGATTAAATTGCTAGAGGTCACAAAGCCTGAGGAGGCAAACAAAACCAGTGACCCGAGTTACTGTGCCTACCACAAATTCCTTGGCCACCATACATCTAAGTGCTACATCCTCAAGGACAAGCTTCAGGCCCTCTATGACGTCGGAGTCCTAAAGAAAGAGAAGTTTCAAAAGCAGGTGACCACAAATATGATCACCTTGAGCTTCGGGACAGATCTCCCGGAGGTCCAGGCTCCGGCGGGGGTAATTCCTATCCCCAAGGCAGTCTTAAAAATCACTAATGATGACCCTCACAACCAACGAGGGAAAGGTTTAGTCTCCCAGACTCTACCATCAGGTCAAGTGATGTGGGTCCATCCGGACCTCCTCAACAACGAACAATGGACTACAAAGCCCTCGAAAGAGGTTAAGGGAAAACCTTACAACGTCGTCTCCGCCATCCTGGGTGGAGATAAGACGGTAATGACCGCCCTGACCGATTTTGAGGAGGAAACAACTGTCCTCGCCACGAGAGTAGGGAAAGAATTCGCAAAGAAATACCCCACGAGGGTAGAGAACCCGGCAGGGCCTCCCACGAGACCAACCACGGCAACCCCTCCCGATCCAGACAGGCCGAGTTCAAGCCGTCAACCTTTCCGATTCAATGTGCTAGCGCAACTGAAGAGCATCCCTGCGTGAATTACCATGTACGACCTTCTGCGGTTATCTAGGCCTACCCGAGAAGCCTTGCAGGAAGCATTGGCCAACTCGGAGGCCTTCTCCACTCACTTCTCGAGGGAAGAAGACACGGAGCGGGAATGTGCAACGTATTGCCAAACCACCGAGAGACGGGTCCCTTACACCACTTTCACTCCTGAGGACATGCTCATCAAAAGCACGTCTCATGATCGACCATTGTACTTTACGGAGTACGTCGGTTCGTCGAAGGTGGATCGAATTCAGGTTGACCCGGGGTCTGCACTGAGCATCGTACCCCTGAAATTGATCAAGCACCTGGGGATACCCCCGAAGCGTCTATCCACGACTACCACGACTATTTTTGGCTTTAATGCCACAAGGACTCGGCCGTTCGACAAAATCTACCTGAAATGTCAAATAGGTGACATGAAGACGGAGGTGACCTGCTATGTCATTGACGCCAAACCATCCTATAACGTGCTCCTAGGATGCCCGTGGATCTATGGCAACCGTATAGTCCCGTCCACGTTACACCAATGCTTGAAGTATGTGGACGATTACGAGCAGGTGAAAATAGTAGTAGCCGACAAGCAACCCTTCAAGGGCGTCGAGAACTACTTCACCGACTCGTTACTATACTAAGACCCCGACGAGCCACCGATCGAGGAACTGGAAAGCGGCAACGAGGCAAATAGCGAGCCCGAGTACGGCGACAGCCTAGTCCTGAACGACTTCGAGTCAATTGTAATCGGTTACGAAAGTCACAATGTAACCAACGCTGTTGAGGCGGAGGAGATTATCGTGAATGAGAAGTTCAACTTTGCTTATTTGTCTTCTTGCTCCACATCCGAGGATGATGTGCCCAATGACCTAGTGTCAAAACTATGCAATAACCGCTCCCTCCACTTCCCTATATGCTCGTCGTATGTCACGAAGACACAGCCGATCAAGTCATCGCAAGCTGTACTCGTCGTACCAGCCCGGAATAATTATCGAAAATATATTATCTTCGGACGAATCGATCACCCCCTACGTACGCTGTGGGATGAATCTGAAGACGAGGACCCCGCACCTCAGTTTTCACAATACAGTCAAGTCGCAAGGCGCATGATGAGTGACATGGGGTATGACCTCACTCGCTTAGAGGGCCTGAATTATGGCCGAGGATGCAAGACGGTCATTCGACCTGCTTACGTACCCAAAGGAAAACCCTCAAATTACTTCAACAGGACTCGGAGAGGCTTAGGTTACTCCTCTTCCTCATCGGATTTGTGCTGTTATGTCAACAAGGATTCCGACTATGCATGTTCAGGAGATCGATCGTCGACGACCTCGGCATGGGACTCAGACGTCAGCGTAAGGGATTTGTTCGACAACCTTATGGTCAACATGGCTATGATTGATCCCGCCGAAATGGCGGAGGACGGACAAGTCCCACTTTATGATGAGACATGGGATCACTACGTCAACGCTCAGTGGCATAGTCGCTTCGAGCAACGTGAACCACCGACCGAAGACGAAATCCTCCAGGTGAACATGGGTGATGAGACGAACCCCAAGCCCATATTCATCAGCGGTAGTCTACCTCCTCAGGAAAAAGAAGATCTCATTGCCCTCATATGGGAATACATTGACGTCTTCGCATGGAATTATGAAGATATGTCCGACCTCGATCCACAGGTCGCCATGGATCGCCTTAATATCGGCTCAAACGCCAAACTAGTCAAGCAACAACAGAGGCAGTTTCGCCCTCAAATCATGGAGGCGATCGAGGCCGAAGTGAAGAAACTGATCGAATCCGGTTTCATTAGGGAGGAACAGCACCCCGATAGGGTAGCCAATACTGTTCCCGTCCTGAAGAAAAACAGTAAGATTTGAATCTGCATTGACTCCAGAAACCTCAACGCTGCGTGCCCTAAGGATGAATTTCCTTTACCCATCACGGATGTCATCATCGATAACACGTGTGGATTTGAGAGGATGTCCTTCATGGATGGTTTCTCAGGGTACAATCAAATTAAAATGCACCCTAAGGATGAAAAACACACTTCATTCAGGACTCCCATGTGGGTATACTACTACACGGTTATGCCTTTTAGACTCAAGAACACCGGCGCAACCTATCAGCGCGCCATGAGCACGATCTTTCGAGATTACCTGCGAAAGACGGTCGAGTGCTATGTGGACGACCTGGTCGTAAAGAGTCACCGTAAATACGACCACCTCCAAGACTTAAGGGTGATGTTCGAACTCATGAGGACTCATCAACTCAAGATGAATCCTACGAAGTCATTCTTAGGGATGTCTAGTGGTAAATTCCTCGGTTTCGTCATCATGACGAAAGGAATCCGGATTGACCCAGACAAGGTACGAGCTATTCAAGAGCTTCAGCCGCCCCGAAACCTCAAAGAACTAAGGGGTCTTCAAGGACGATTGGCCTATATCCGAAGGTTCATTTCAAATCTTTCGGGCAAATGTCAACCCTTCTCCAAGCTAATGAAGAAAGGTACTTCCTTCGTGTGGGACGAGCCTTGTCAACGGGCCTTTGAGGAGATCAAAGCTTATCTCTCAAACCCGTCTGTCCTTGCAGCTCCAATCTCAGGGAAACCATTCCTCATCTACATTAGGGCTATGGAGCATTCTCTGGGCACCCTCTTGGCACAAAATGATGACACGGGCCACGAGCAGGGCATATACTACCTAAGTAGAGCCCTACAAGGCGCCGAACAGCGGTACCCAATGATCGAAAAGGAGTGTTTGGCCTTAGTGTTCGCCATCCAAAAGATGCGGCACTACCTGGTTGGCTAGACAATCCACGTCATTTCCCGGATGAACCCCATCCGAGTTTTCATGACACAGCCTGCGGCGTTACACTAGCATCTGGCCAGATGGGCACTCCTACTATCACAATATAACATCCACTTCATGCCACAAAAGTCAGTCAAAGGCCAGGCTATTTGTGATCTTATGGCTAGTCACCTGCTGGGGGCGAAGACTGACCTATTTGAAGATTTGCCAGATGAACCCCCCAAAGTCAGCGTAACTTCGTCACCAGAGGTTTGGCAAATATTCTTCGACGGCGCATCTCACGTAGGCACGAGCGGCTCTATTGTTGCAGGAGTAGGGGTGGTCCTCACCTCTCCACATAACCACGTGTTGTCCCGAGCCTTTTCTTTAACAGAGCCATGCACCAACAACGTGGCCGAGTACAATGCGCTACTCATCGGACTCGAGTTGGCAAGAGAGTTGGAGATAAAGCATCTTAAAGCTTATGGCGACTCTCAACTCATCGTCAAGCAGGTGACCGGAGAGTACGAGGTTAGAAACGACGATTTGATCCCGTTTCACAAAGTAGCTACCAAGCTAGTGGAGTCATTCGAGAGTTTCCACATCGAGCATGTGCTTCGTTCCAAGAGCACGCATGCGGACGCCCTCGCGTCCTTGGCGGCTAACTTGGCCTAGCCACTAGAGATAACCTAATGGATCACTGTGGCAAGCCGAAGACTCTTTCGATTGAAGGACATGCCAGAAGCGAACGCCACCCCTTAGGTTTCGGATCAACCCGACCTGAAGGACTAGCGTCCCCTGATCATCGATTACGTCCTGTATGGCATATTGCCTAAAGACGCAAGGGAGCAAGAGTCCGTCCGGCGACGTGCCTCGAGGTTCTACTACGATTCGACCACCAAAACATTGTATCGGAGGTCATACGACGGCTTGTTACTTCAATATCTTTCGAAGGCAGAAGCACAAGAAGCTCTGCGCGAAGCCCATGACGGTGCTTGAGGGGCTCACCAGCCTGGACCCAAGCTTTGGGATCGTTTGTGAAGGATAGGCTATTTTTTGCCTGTGATGGTTAGCGACGCGGACTTACGCAAAGCACTGCCACGCGTACCAAATCCACGCTAACTACATGCATCAACCCCCTGAAGACCTACACCCGACAAAGGCATCGTGGCCTTTCAAAGCATGGGGGATGGACATCGTCGGACCAATATCCCCACCGTCGGCAAGAGGCCATCGCTTCATCCTCGCGATCATCGACTACTTCTCCAAGTGGGCCGAAGCCGTCCCCTTAAGAGAAGTCAAGACCAATGACGTGATCAAGTTCATCAAACACCATGTCATATACCGATACGACGTACCTCGACGTATTATTTATGACAATGGTACACAATTCGTCAGCCATGCTTTCACCAGGTTTTGTGACAAATTCAGAATACAGAACCTTTCCTCTACAGCCTATAACCCTTCGGCGAATGGCTTGGCCGAGGCTTTCAACAAAACAATTATCAAGATCTTGACCAAGATAACTTCCAATAGCAAACACGATTGGAACGAGAAGCTGGGTGAGAGCTTATGGGCATATCGCACAACAGTTCGCACACCGACTGGCAACACGTCCTACTCATTAGTATACGACTGTGAGGTCGTGTTACCATTAGAGATTCAAATTCCATCCCTCCGTGTCGCCCTGGCAAGGGGGATGATGGCTGAGGATAATCATCAACGACGCCTCGCAGAGCTCGAAGCGTTGGACGATAAACGACTGGAAGCTCAACAACACATTGGGTTTTATCAAGCCCGAATAGCCAAGGCTTTCGACAAGAAAGTCAAGCGCCGATCTTTCAAGGAGGGAGAATTGGTACTAATCGCTCGTCGACCAATTATTCTCACCTCCAAGAAGAAGGGCAAATTTTAGTCCAAGTGGGAAGGACCGTTCGTGATAGAGACGGTCTATTCGAATGGAGCCTATCGCCTTGTTAAACCAAATGGCGACAAGATCATGATGCCCATCAACGGCAAATACTTGAAGAAGTACTACCCTTAGTTCTCCTTCAAACTCCCACGAGTGCATGAGTCTAAACTGGTCCTCACCACCTTCCAACTGGTACACGAGGCTAAACTGTTCCTACTTCCTATACTCCGACAGGAAACCCTATATGAGAAGCTACTAACGACGCTCTTAGGCGTGACCTAGATCGCCATTTGGTCCAACCTTCTTACAGGCGGAACTAAGATGATTCTGTTATGTTAATTATCACCTCTGACAACATCAACTTACCAATCCTCTTCAACAGGGTGGTGAGTCCACAGAGTTGCTCAAATCGCAACAAACTCCCACTGTCATGTTAACACCACACCTCTGACAAAATCAACTTACTGATCCTCTCTAATGGGATGGTGGGCCCACCAAAGTCGTTCACATCGCGGCAGACAATTCTGTTATGTTAACTGTCACCTCTAACAAAATCAACTTATCAATCCCTTCCAATGGGATGATAAGTCCTCATAGTTGCTCCGATCGCAACAAAACTCCATCATGTTAATGATCACCTCTGATGATCAGCGCCGTTATTCCTATGAGTAACACAGCCTAAGTAATAACCTACCATGCGACGTGTTATTACTTCGGTCAATAGTCATACTCCTACGTCCCTGAACTACTTGACCGATTCCAGATATCCTAACATTCCCTTAGGATAGCTGATGGGTAGTAGCCTACCACGCGACGGCTCCTACAACAATCGATCGTCACATTCCTACATCCTTGAACGATTCGACTATCATTTATGTCGTTGCCCTCACAGACGTCGATAATTATCAAGAATGGCTCGACAGGCGACATGTCCAACTGTTCCCCCAAACAATAACTCGCCAAATGGCAAGTCAAAGTTAGGGTCTGCCGCCGGTCACATGCACGAGCAACTGCTCTTTGTTTCAAGCTAATCGTTATCCCCTCGATTCCACTTGAGCTGCAACGTGAAAGTCGGAGTTGACCCGACCCCACGCTGCGAAAACAGAGAGGGAAATCCTAGCGACTAAGTCCAAGACAGACTCGTTGAAAGCTCGCCACATTGTGAGAGATGGTGTAATTGACTCAACTCAGGCGAACAACAAAAGAAAAAGCGGGTCCAACACAGTGACCACTAGCGAGCATATCAACACCAGAAAATAAAGAAAAAGAAAAAAAACTATGCATGAAAGCACTGGATAAACAGAACAAAAAGGCCATTACGGGCCGAAATTACATACATAAAGTTTTTTTAAGTTGTGATGCAGCCGGCATCAACAAAGTTACAAAAAAAATGCTTAAACAAGATGGGTGTTAAATGAGCTTCAGCAGGCTGAAAGCAGCGATCTTGGCCTTAACCGCCACGAGATCCGTCGTGCGTCTAGCCTTCGCCCTCTCCTCCTGCTTTTACCGAAGTCTGGTGAAAGCAGCCTCGCCTGCCTCCTCTTCCTGGTGAAGGAGCTGGAGTGCCCTCTCTTCCGCCTCGAGGGCTCGGTACGCCTCCACCTTCTTGTGCTCGAGCCGCCTTAGCCTCGCCTCGCCTTTGAGAGAGCCGGCGTCCAGAAAGAAGCTGTCGTCCATGTAGGCGTCCATCTTCGCCAGTATGGCCTGATGTTACCTGCGCAGACGTCCGAGCAGGGCCTCCTGCTTCAGGATTCGCTTCGCCAAATCCTCACGCTCGAACAGAGCACTCAGGACGAGAGGCGCGGGTTCGAGGTCAGCCTGCACCAACTCCTCCAAGCGGTACATCAGCTCCTCCACACGGTGGAGCTCTCGCTCACACCGCCGAGCGAGTTGAGCACCGCCTACGTGGCGGATCTCATCTAAACTCCCCTCCACGAAGGAGAGCACGTCATAGTACCGCCCAGCACCCTCGCTAACAACGACGGCGGTCCTACGAACGGCATCCTCCAGTCTTTGAAGGAGGGCAAGCACCGGATTAGGAGCAGAAGCCGGATCAGGGGACCCTTGAGCCGGGTCAGCGACCTAATATGGCGTTGCTCCAGCACCGATAACGGGGGAGGAAGAGCCAACACTCTCGGAGGCCATCGGGCGAAGCAGGTTCCAGAGCTTTGTTTTTCTTTAGAGGTGAGGGTTAGTAGATACGAGGACTTAGCCAAGAAGATGGCAAGTGCATCATATATAGCCAAAGGCCCAACAACCGAGATTTGTTGTCCCAAGCAATCGAGCGGCTCAAATGTCTCACGATGCTTCGATCTCAACGCCAATAAAAGCCACTCCTCTCGGGACTCCAAACCGACCGATCGCGTTGAGCGCGAGAGGCAAAGCGTTTCGTCACTTTGCCATTAATGAGGATTAACGCGCCCACAGCGCCTTAGCTGGCAAGCATTCAGGCTAGCAGGCAGACGCGTGGCACGAGTTTGCTTGTGTTTAAATCTTCGTCTGTAAGACAAACTCGCCATCACGTGAGTTTCTCCTGCAGCATGAATCTTCCATCATTTGAGTTTGGCTTTCAAGACAAACTCGCCATCACGTGAGTTTCTCCCGCAGCATGAATTCGCCATAGCTCGAGTTTCGCCTACGAAACTGACTCGACGACACTCGAATTTTGCCTGCAGCACAAATAAGCCAGGATTTGAGTTGAGCTTGCAGAACAAAACTCACCACCGGGTTAAGTCTCGCTTACAACACGAACTCTCTAATGCGCCTGTATCGTAAACTCGCCAAGACCTGAAGTTCACCTGCGGCATGAAATCGCTGGTAGTTGAGTCTACCCGTCACATGAACAAGACGCCAAAGGGTGACGCAGCGTAAAATGAAAGAAATATGTGCGCAACAAGAGAATACAAACTTCATTAGATGCTTCTAGACAGTACACTTGAACAAAGCTATGACTTTACAACCGAGAGAGTCATAACAATACATTCAAGAAGCAAAACATAAAACAGAACACCTAGAGTCTACTCCTATCCTACAGGCTCATTCTAAGAGTCTGAAAGATGCAAGCTTGGCTCTGACTGCGTATATCTTCTCCGCATGCATGGCACGGGCTTTTTCCTCTGCCTCTTGTCGGATCCGCACCTCGAAAGAAGCGTTAGCAGCAGCGTCCTCCTAAAGCAACAGTGGAAGATTACGCCTCTCTCTAGCGAGGTCACCCTCCACCGTCTCGCTCTGAACGCATAGGCCCGACAAGATCGATTCCCCCTCTGCATGCGGAACCGAACCTAAAATGATCGAAGAAGCGACAGAACCCATCTCAGATTGCAACAGGCAGTGCTGAAGGCCCAGACGAGCAATGAGGGACTATTTGTCTTCTATGTCTCGCCTTCGACATTCTTGTTGCCACGTGGCATGACGGCGGACTAGAACCAATAATAGCTTCACAATGGGCTCCAAATCTGCATGTCGCAAGTCCTCTAATCTCGTCAGGAGCGATTCCAGATCGACGAGCCTTATTGAGCACCGCACTCTGAGCATGAAGTCACCCAGGCAACGGAGTCAAACCACGCGGTCTGAGAGAGACTGCCTCAGTTCCGCGAAGCTGCCATGACCCTGATCAACGAGCGAGATCACTCATTTCATGACGTCCTCCAACTCCTCTAACTGGGCTAGAACAGAGTCCGAGGGTTTAGGCTTTGGATCACGGTCAGGCGTGAAGGCTGAAGAAGAGGCATTGTCCCCAGTCTTCCTCACTCGCGGTGCCATCTTGGACAAGGAGGAGAAAATCAATGCAATACCCCCTCCGACAAGAAAAGAAGGTCAAAGCATAATGTACGGACCAAGATGTGTCCATCATCCAACGGTCCAGATGGGCGGCCGAACCGTCCATTACACCACCTTTAATGCGAGACGACGTACCAATGTCAGTCCAGCTGGCGAGCACTCGAGACCGCGATCAGACACGTGGCTTCCCCCCGAATTAGCATTAGTTTCGTCTTTAGCATTATTTGACTACGGTTAGAATTCACCCATGGTTAAAATTTGCCTGTGGCTTAAGTTCGCCTGTAGTTAGAATTCACCAGCGGTTTAAACTCGCATGTGTCCAGAATCCGTCTGTATCTTGAACTTGCCCGCAAGTAAAGGCCCACAAGCAACAGCCTAACGGAGAAAGATAAAAGACAACAGCGACTAGGAGAGGTACATGCACAAGCATGTTTGGGAAACCTAAAGAGCATAACATTCATCCAGTCTTAAGACAGTACATTTGAACAAAGTTATGATTTCACAATCAAACGAGCCATGACATAGTGTCAAAAGCAAAACAAGCAAAATGTCTTAACACAGTTTTAGACCTAAGAGCCTAGTCCAACAAACTAAAGGATGTAAGCTCTGTTTTAACCGCGGCTACCCTTCCCGCGTGATCCTCCCGGGTCTTGTCTTCAGCCTCTTTCCGAGCCTGATCTTCAAAGCTCGACCTGGCGGCTGCATCTTCATTGCGTAATGCTTGGAGGCTTCGAGTTTCCTCCTCAGCAGTCTTTCCAACCTTGGCACTCTTATATTGAAGCCCTCTCAGGGTCGTCTCCACCTGCTCCAACTCGACCCTCAGGCAAGATACGGTGGAAGTGAAGTCACCTATCCTCTCTTCCAGTGAGCGCTGCTGACCCACCCAGAAGGCAACGTGGTATTCCAAGTCTGCTATTTCCTTAGAGCGGACTTCCTGCTCCCAGGCCTCCTTACGCCTAGCGCGAAACAAGAGGGGGTCCACATCAACTTTTGGACCTTCTCACAGTAAGATCTCTAGTCTCATCAAGCGTGATTCCAGAAAAAGGAGCTTCTGCATGCAACGCGTAGCAAGCCGGTTTTTGCCCAACCGCCTGAGGTCGACCACACGATCCAGGAGGGACTATTTGAAGCCATTGTAGGTTCCCATGCCAAGACTGACAAGGAAAATTACCTGCTTCACGGCGTTCTCGAACTCTTCGACACGAGCTTGTGTGGACAAGGGATCTAAGGAAACGAGCTCTTGACCCGGAGCGAGCGCCGCGATAGGTGGAATCACGAGGCAAGGTTTGGCTCTAGGTGGCGGAACAGGATTTGAGGCGGAAGAAGTCCCGATTTCCTTAGATTCATCGTCGGAAATCAAGATGGGCTCGACCATGCACTCTTCAGTAGGCGGCACCTCTTCTTGAGCTGCATAACACAATGAAGATACAACAAAGAGTTAGGAGCCTCGACTTACGACCGACCCTTCTAGCGAACTACGCGAAGATTTAGACATAAAAGCACCACCACTGGCAGCGGCTTCGGCGGCGCCCAAGGAGGCACCCCCTCTTCCTTTCTTCGAAGCGACTCTCTTCACTTTCGACGCCATTCTGAGTGCAATGAGAGGAAACTTGGATTTTCTCCGGAGAGGATGACCAAGATAACTGCAGCCTTCCTCGACAAAGAAGGAGGGGCATTAAATACGCGAAGCCTAGACGGTTGTCCACCGTTCGATTAGACCGTTTAGGGCCAAACAGTCGAGAGTAAGGCCGAAAAACTCGGGATCTCACACGAACGGCCAGGATCTGGCAGTTTCTAGACATTTCAACCAATGGCCTAGATCGGGCGTGGATAACAAAGAGGCCCACTACGTCGTATCTAATGTGAAGTGACGTGCCCACGTCGTCTTAATTAACTAGCATATTAATGTTTAAGTGGACACATGGCCCACTTAAAGCGGAGCCCGCCCGCAGGTCGGATTCGTCATTTAAACTCGTAACGCCCAAGCTCTTCTGACATTTGAGCCGTTTTTGAACTCGTATACCACTCCGGAATTCGAGTCAGCCCCAGTTTCGCCTGTAGACAATTTCACCTGAAGACAAAATTCGCTTGCAAATAAAACAAGCCTGCGACTGAAATTCGTCGACAACTAGAATCCTCCTATAGCTAGGATTCCCCAGTAGCCAAACTCTGACTGGTGTGAATCCATGTTGAACAATGACAAAAACAACAAAGAGTGGAGTGCACACAACGGAAGTAATGACTAGAAACAAAGAGATAATTTCATTCGTTAAAGGAAATTCTGATACAACGAGGGAATCAAAAGCAAATTACAAAGCTCTCAACCGCGACTCCACCTCATGAAGCTCCCCAGCGTGGCGAAGCTCGAGCCTCCTCAGGATCTCTCGGTGAAGATCTTCCTCAGTGCGTGAGACCAAGTCTTGGATGGTGTGTTTAGCCTCCTTGAGGGCTCGGTCTTTCTCCTCAACAGAACCAGCGACCAGTTGCCGTCGAGACTCGATTTCCTCCAACTCCCTTAGTAGCTATTCACGAGACTCCTCCTGAGTAGCTAGTGAGGCCTACGCATTAGCAATGATTTGCTTAAGCTTCACAATCTCCAAAGAGAAGCGAGAGAGACGGGAGTCAGCCTTTTGTTGCTCGAGGTTCACTCGTTCATTCTCGGCCTTGACACGCTCTAACTCTTTCGATAACCTTGCCTCCAACGACATGGTCTCATTCAATCTACGGTCCCGCTCCTCCAATGCTGCTTGAACCTCGCCGGACGTGAGATGAACGATCTCGGAACTCTTCATGCAAAGGATAAGCAACTGTTAGATAGCCCGTTGTACCTCTTCCAAACGCGTGAAGTACGGCTTAGCCGCGGTAGCACCAAGCTTCTTGATCAGGAAAACCATATCATGATCGAGATCATCCTTAAACTCCTCGAGGGGGCAGCTCTCTTCTAGTACGAGCTTGATACAATCCGTGAGGGTGTCTTAGAAGTTAGCCTCATCTGTCGCAGACGTCATAGCCGAATCCTCGATTGAGGGGCCGGTACTCATGATGGTGGAAGTGGTGGCGGAGGCCGTCAAAATCGAAGCACCCACCGACATCACTGGAATATTGGCCGCAACGCCGACGGTCACCAAGGATGTGGAAGCAGTCACCAGTCGAGCGGGTGTCTTCCCTCGGATTGAAGACCCCTACGCCGGCGCTCCACCTCCGGCCAACGCTTCTTCGGGAATAAGGATTTCCCCTTGTTGGTCTGGCGCCTTTTCGTGAGCCAATGCCTCCTCCTCGCTCGATATCGCCTCGTGAATTAAGGCGTCATCGTCCGCCTCTGATTCACCCATCTCTCCAGCCGAATAGCCCGCCCAAGAGGGGGGATCCTCTTTTGCCAGTAGCTTCATGGGATGGGTCAACTGCGAATGCAAGAAGAGGGTTAGTAAATGCCCCTCGAGGGGAGCCCTATTGACAGTTCAGTATGCTTGGGTCAGCAACGCTAGATCCTACCCTTACCTAAGCCACCAAGCTCCTCTTCATCCCCAGTTCCCTCCTCCTCATCAGAAGGGATAGAAATCACCTTCTCAATCGCACCTACATAAAGTCAACACAAGCGTCAGAAGGTGCAGATTTAACATTACACTTGAGAGTACGGTATTAAGGACTACCTCCTGATATGGTCATAGGGGTCGTGGAGGCTCCCGCCTGTGGTCTCACATCATACTTTGGAGGAGCATCCTCCGAAGTCGCCGGGACTACCCCCGGTAAGGCAGAGGGAGTGGACGAGACAACCCTAGTCCCAGAGGCGGTCACTCTGGGAATGATCACCTGAGCAGTGTCATCTTGGTCTTTCGCCGATCTGGCAGCCTCAACCGTCTCTTCACTATGGGCCTTCTTGGCCGTCTCCACTCGGGAGCTTTCGGCCGCTACCTCCGCTGATGTTTAGAAAGAAGCGAGCTACTCGGAGACAGGAGGGGCATCCCCATCCGTCCAGCTATCGTGCTCCGGGCTTGTTCCAGGCGTTCGCCTGCCCGGACTAACTCGTCGGATTCTCTTTGCTCACTAGAAGGATCCAACGAAAGACTAGTGGAAGGAGCTTGAGCCTCGGGAGCCCCGGATTCGTCTGGACCTGCATCAAAACCCTCGATGTCTTCAGCAAGATCTTCTAAAAACCACTCTCTAGCGGTTTGGCGGCCCCTCCGTCTCTAAGAGCGAGGAGCTCCCCTTAGACAATGCTCGTGTTCTACCAGATAGGAACTTTGGAACCAGAAGCCCTCAGGATTAGCGCTAGCGCCCCGATACCACCGACAATACAGGAGCGTGTGGTGTAGATCACGATCCTTTGTAGGAAGTTCAAAAAGAGCATGGGTGCCACCAGCATGAGTCCAGAACCATCCCCGAGCATCATCCACTAACCCTCCTTCGAAATGTAAGTGGGGGTTGATGTTCCCCACATACAACTGGTCATACCTAAACTAGGGGGCGAATCTGCAAGGAATATACGGCTCGAGGAAGCACACAGAGCCTGTTCGCAGGATATTGTACCCGGTCGGATATTCACCAGCCACCTAAAGGCGTCACAGCAAAGAACGGTGTGATGGTCCACCGTCAATACATCACTAAGAGACTCGCCATATCCTCCTCCACTAAAGTAGGGAAAGAAACGGCGAAAGTTATAATAGACAAAGTGTGAGAGCATCTTCCGTGTGTCGGGGATATCCTTACACTTCCAAGAGCATCTCTCTAGGTGCTGGATGAACGGAACGAACCTGTCTCCTTGAAGAGTCACTGGGGCGCTCATCAAGCACTTGCAGTGGTAGACAAACCACGCCATCAAGTAAGTATACGACAGCCCCACTCTAGGGTTAGGGGTCCTGATGATTTCCCCCTCTCCTTCGTCGACAATCGACACATGGCAAAATTAGGCCGTCAATGCGCGGAGTCCCCGATGGATACAGGCAACCATCGCCGACACCAACACGTAAGACTTTCCGTGGGCTAAGCGAACTGCGGGATACACAACCTCCACCGGAAGCACCTCGAAGGAATGAGTGGGGACCACGCACCTCTTCAGCCACAACATGAGGTACCCCACGAGCAAGGCCTTTCCAGATATAGAGGACTTGGCCTGGTGGTGGAACTAATAAAAAATCATTCCGAATTTGAATCCTCCCTCGTCATGCTCGAGAGTCATGGTGGCTGCCCCTTCGGCCGTCCTCCTTTCCACTTCAGCCTGGTCGCACTCACCCAGCGGCAGAGTAGGCCTTCCCTTGATGTCATTCTTCGGGAACAAGTAGTCAGCCCAGTTCTTATGGCTGATCCCTGAGGCCCTCTTCTTCTTGCCTTTATGGTCTACTGCCCCCAGGTTATTGAGGCATATATGGTAGTGACAGAGCAACTCCTATAGGATTTCAACCACCAAGGGGGATCGGGTCGACAGTTGGTCAATCTCATCTTGACCTGGGACGTACTCCTCGTAAGGAAAGCTTCCCAAAGGCAACCCCGACACTTTGTACATCTCGTGAAGGGTTATGCCGAGTTCTCCATTGGGGTTAAAGAACATCCTGATGTCCGCACAATACAGTTCTAAGATGCTGTGGAACTGGGGAGTGTTAATTTTCAGACCATGTTGAGTGGCCCGAATGGCTACGTACAACTCTGAATCCATGAGGTCAGAATTCTTGGCCAAAACGTAGTCAGTAATTTTGGACCACCAAGTGCTGGTACCTGGCGCAGAGTAGATCCACCCTGGGGCCCTGAAGTCCTTTAGAGGAAAGCTCCCACCAGCTAGAAAGAAGCAATGACGGAAGGTCTCCGCGACCGTAGTCGTTTCCCCGGCAGGTAGCTCATTGAATGGTAGGCCAGGACGAAGAGCGATCACATGTTTGTAGGAGCTGTCTACCCCGTACCCGGCCGTGGAGCCTGTGGAGACGTCGTAAGTCACCCCGTCTTGAGTTGGGGTCAAATCCCAGTTCATCACCCTCAGAACTGCAAGGGACCGCAACTCAACAATAGAGAACCCCTTCGGCATGCTGGGAAGGTAGTAATGGACCCCGTCAACCACGCGGAGCCACCTGCTCACCCTGAGCCATAAGATTGAGGGATCGGTCACGACATCACCGAACAAAAACTGAGGCTTTTTGAGCTCTATCATGGCCTCGTCTGTCAACAACGTGTCGGTGGTCAACTCACGCAACGTCAAATGGTGTCCGTCGGTGACTCTCTTGATTAGTCCATCCGGCTTGTCAGTAGCAAACGCGGGCAACAGATCCAGGAGGGGGAATCGGGAAGGTGCCGTATAGCCTGTACCTCAAGCGAGACCAATAGCCACACCCTTCAGAATGGCTTCATTAGAAAAGGTCGCTGCAAGGCAGAACCAAAGAATTAGAACGGCATCTACCCTAGCAGGATGGCAAATCCGCCCATTAAGCCAAAACAGGAAAAGTCGCCAAACAAATGTAAAAATTACCTCCGCAAACTTGTACGTGAATTCGCCCGCATGAGTCAAGATCATCCAGATTCGCCGGTATGATCGACTCGTCCGCATTCGCCGGTATGATCGACTCGTCCAGATTCGCCTATATGAGCGACTCGCCCGCATGAGTCAAGGTCAT